>QEPC01004965.1:171735-184293 GCA_003113815.1 Sphenodon punctatus
GAAGCTGCCACTCTAGCCCCAGGACCCACCATCATGGGTCTGGGGCCAACATTCCTCACATGAAGCCCATGTCTTTTCACCGCATCAAGAAACAGTCACTCCAGCCCCAGGACCCACTGTCAGAGTTCTGGGGCCAAGTTACAGGGAGGGAGGTCTGTGTCCAATATCTACAAGCTGCCACTCTAGCCCCAGGACCAAGCATCATGGGTCCGGGCTCTCATTCCTTGCACAGAGAGCCGATTTTCCAAAGCATCAAGAAACAGCCACTCCAGCCCCAGGACCCGCCACCAGGGTTCTGGGGCCAAGTTCCAGCCAGGGAGGGCTGTGGATGGCCAATACCTAGAAGCTGCCACCTTAGCCCCAGGACCCACCATCATGGGTCTGGGGCCATCATTCCTTGCACAGAGAGCCAATTTTTGAAAGCATCAAGAAACAACCACTCCAGCCCCAGGACCCATCGCCAGGGTTCTGGGGCCAAGTTACAAGCAGGGAGGGCTGTGGTCAATAACTAGAAGCTGCCACTCTAGCCCCAGGACCCACCATCATGGGTCTGGGGCCATCATTCTTCGCACGGAGATGATGTCATTCCACCTAAGGGTGTCGGACGGTGTCGGGGCCGTTGTGGGGCCACGGTGGCAGTGGCGTCCCCCCCTTCACCAGACATCCCTGGAGCAGCCGGCAAGGATTGTGCCGGTGGACTAAGATGTCTGCGGAGTGATTTCGCGAGGAGCTGCAGGAGAGCGCTACCGGGTGGGAGGACTGCTGAGGAAGTTGTTGCCAGCAACCCACAGTTACATGAAGGGCGTATACTCCCTTGGATTGACTGAGACCTACTTTTAGGATTGGAACCTCACCTACCACATGACAGGCAAGAGAAGAGAACTTGTGCACGGCCTTAGGCGCTGGCTGGGGGAGGGGCGGGGCACTCCTCTTTGTTCCATCCCTGCTGGGAAAGTCATCTTGGCTGGAAATCGAGAGGAAGAGAAGTCGTGATATAGCTTTACTCTTGCCAGAAGAGGTATCGCCTGCTAAAATTGCTAAGAATAAGGTGGTGGAACTTGTAAATGATCTGCTGCCCCTTCAAAATCGCTTTGCTTGCTTATCTGACTCGCCTGAGGGAAGGGCCCCTATTGAAGATTCTATTTCAATGCCTCCCCATATGGAAGGTGAGGGGGATCCCTCGAACAGTGCATGCAAAGACTATCTATGGTGTCAGACTAGACTGATTGCTAGGACTATGGATGCCCTATTTGCCAGCATAACTGATTTGGATACTTCAATGGGGAAGGTGAAGCAACAGCTGCGGGAGATTGTGGATAGATTGGAAGAGCTGGGGCCTCGTTGGGAGGGGTCAGTGGGTACCGCTAATAATGAACCCCCCGGAAGTGGCCAATGAGTAAGGAGGTCGTTTAGGCCCTCTGCACAAGAGCGGGACCACAATCTGGCCACTGTATCAGTAAATGAGATCTACCTGTATGTTGGACCAGATGGGGATGGCACCTGTCATTTTTGGGATACCCAGGAGCAAGTTACCAACAATGTACTGGGTTTTTTGGGTGCATCTGCTAGACCCCAACATATTGTAAAAACTGTTAGGTTGTATCAATGTAAATGGTTATATAGTTTTAGGATAAGGTTCATGGATAAGAGTTGGGTTAGGAGGTTATTTTTAGCTAGGAAGTACTTCCAATGTAGGGGTATTTCCATAGATAGGGTCCTTCTGTGCAACCAAATAATCCCTGGGAAGGAGGTAGAATGGCAGGGGCAGTTCCAACCGTTCTCATCCCCCAACTTGGTACCAGTAGATCCTAGGAACCTAGCCCCCTGTATGGGGAAGCAAAAATCAGGTAGTGTCTATGGAAATAAATCCAGCTTGTGGGCCTAATACTAAGGAAGTGGTCAACCTAATGGACTTGGATTTTAATCACTCTGTGCGAAAAATGATGGCCCCAGATCTATGACGGTGGGTCCTGGGGCTAGAAGAGTGGCAGCTTGTACATATTGGCCACAGCCCTCCCTGCCTGTAACTTGGCCCCAGAACCCTGATGGTGGGTCCTGGGGCTGGAGTGGCTGTTTCTTGATGCAGTTGAAAGACATCGCCTCCGTGCGAGGAATGATGGCCCCAGACCCATGATGGCTGGTCCTGCGGCTAGAAGAGTGGCAGTTTGTAGATATTGGCCACAGTCCTCCCTGCCTGTAACTTTGCCCCAGAACCCTGATGGTGGGTCTTGGGGATGGAGTGGCTGTTTCTTGAAGCTTTGGAAAATAGGCTCTCTGTGCGAGGAATGATCATCCTGGACCCATAACGTTGGGTCCTGGGACTAGCATGGCAGTTTAAAGATATTGGCCAAAGCCCTCCCTGCCTGTAACTTGGCCCCAAAACTCTGACGGCGGGTCCTGGGGCTGGAGTGGCTGTTTCTTGGTGTGGTGGAACAACATCCTCTCCATGTGAGGGTCCTGGGGCTAGAGTGGCAGCTTCTAGGTATTGGCCACAGCCTTCCCTGCCTGTAACTTGGCCCCAGAACCTTGACAACGGGTACTGGGACTGGAGTGACTGTTTCTTGATGCGGTGGAAAGACATCGCCTCCTTATGAGGAATGATGGCCCCAGACCCATGATGGTGGGTCCTGGGGCTAAAGTGGCAGCTTCTAGATACATGTTGGCCATATCCCTCCCTGCCTGTAACTTGGCCCCAGAACCCTGACAGCAGTTCCTTGGGCTGAAGTGGCTGTTTCTTGATGGTTTTGAAAATTGGCTTTCTGTGCGAGGAATGATGGCCCTAGGCCCATGATGGTGGGTCCTGGGGCTAGAGTGGCAGCTTCAAATACGTATTGGCCACAGCCCTCCCTGCCTGTAACTTGGTCCCAGAACCCTGACGGCGAGTCCTGGGGCTGGATTGGCTGTTTCTTGATGCGGTGGAATGACATCCTCTCCGTGCGAGAAATTATGGCCCCAGACCCATGACGGTGGGTCCTGGGGCTAGAAGAGTGGCAGATTGTTTAGTTTAATTTAGTTTATTAACGCTACAACTATCACTGTAGCACAATTTTTAAAAAAAGTACAATACAAGGTACAACAGACTAATCAAGTAAAATTGCATAACCAAATAACCAAATACAACAAATACCATAATTCCATAGATAACAATGCTCAGAACTCATACATTTGCCTGACACAGGCAAATAGGCTACCAGAACCTCCTTTACTCAACATTACCATTTACCATTTTCATTTTTCCCCTAAGGTAATCTCGCCTTCTTGATACCAGAAGTACAAATGTAGAAAGGGCCTGCATATCCTGAATTGAAGATAACCTCAACAAATTCTGATAACAATCCACCGACTCAAAGCTAAGCTCAGCTCCCAAAAGGGGAGTTAGCCAAGTTTCCCTTAACAGCCTGTAGTATGGGCATCTCAATATGAGGTGCTCAATTGTTTCAATTTCTTATATGTAGTAAAGTTTTTGTGGATGCCTGGTGAGAAACGGTGACTTGTTACTTAGCTTCGCTTGACATGATTAAGTTCCAAGATTCCTTCCCTAGTCTCAGTCAAACTCTGGCAGGTGCTCAGTCAGATATCTGCTGTCTGGGTCTGTGGGTTTGCAGAAATATTTCAAGATCTCTAGTGTCCTCAAATATTTTTCTGCACCCATTAATCAGAATAGCCATTTTTGCCGGGTGCCATAGTTGTGGTTTCAGGTCTCTGTCGATCAGTTCAGTGAAATATTTTGACCAGGCTTTTCGCTTTGTCATTGTTTCAAGTGCATAATCTGGTTGGAACTTTATTTTTTGTCCAAACAAATCCAAGTTCTGTTTCTTTTTCCTTGCTGATGATAGCAGAAGCTTCTTTGTCTTTAAATTTCAGGAATTTTATGACAATTGCTCTGGGGGTTGGGGTCCGATTCTTTAGGCTTGGGCCTCAGTGATCTGTGGGCTCTCTCGATCTCAAGGTTATGTAGACGTTGGTGTTCAGGGAAATTCTGTATGCAGATTTGATTAATCAGATCTTGCATTCCTGATGTTTCTGTACCATCCTTTACCCCCATTATACGAAGATTGCACCGCCTTGATCTGTTTTCCAGATCCTCATATTTAGAGCGTAGGCATTTTACAGTTTCTTTTAGTTGAGCCACTTCACAGTCTACCCTCAGGGACTGATCCTCCAGATCGGAAATGCGCCCATCAGCAATGTCAATTCTTTTGCCCAAATTTTCCAATTTTTCATTTCCTTCATTTCTCTACCATAGATCTCACTTTATTTATTTTCTCAACCAGTTCATTTTTATCTTTTTGAGCCTCTGCCCTAGTCGCTCTGATCTCTGCTAGAATTGTCGACATGCTGGCTTGCCCCCCCTCGGGGTCCCCTGGGATGGCGGGTTGAGTTGTGGCCGCCATTTTGGAGCTTACCACTTCTTCCTGTGCTGCTTCAGCAGGGTGTTTCTGTTGGTAGTATAGGGTAATCGACCCTTTCTCAGTTGGCTTTTTTGCTGGTCCCATGCCCCGGGGGTTCAGTATGCAGATCCTTATTTTTTTATTTTTTTTGAGAGTGGGTTGTTCTGATGCGCCGCGCTTTGTCGTGCTTACCGGGAGGAGCAGGATTTTCACACTGCTAGTAGTTGCACCTGCGCATTGAGCCGGCAAGAGGTGTTTTTTTAAAAAGAAAATAATGAAAATATAACTTAATGATATAAAAACAAGGACACGTTCAACATAAACAAAGCCATTCCCAACTGGTCATTTCCCTGTCAGTTCTATAATGATGGTGAGCCCCATATCTTGTTACTGGAAATGATAGCACTTTTGTATCAAATATCTGCTAAAAGAGTAATTTTCAAACATTTTAGACAGGGTCCTATTTCTTGTCTATTGTTAGAGACCCCACCCTATCCTCAGGTCCATGTCCCACATGCATGTACATGTACCAGAAAAAACTATGCCACTTTTGCTAAATATTTAAAATTGATTAGATATTAAAAATTGGATTGCATCCAAGATACATAGCAATGTTTACTCTCGTCCCTCTCTCCATTTGCCCCCTCTTCTTGCCCACTCCTCCTCCCTCCTGTACTTCTGTTGCTACCACCATCTGTCTCCTCACTCAGAGCAGCTAAGATGGGGAGATGGGCAAACTTGTGCCATTTTGTCAATTCCTGGAACATGAATTTTGATTTGTAGCTTTTCCCTTGGTTATCACATCTAAACAAGGTAAACATGTCTACAGTATTATTATTATTTCCCTGAACATTCACACACCCCTTCCCCACCTCAGCAAGTGTGTACCTAGGTTGGAATGGGTCCTGGACTGGTGCAGAAGATGGAATGCCCTCTCCCACCCTCCCTCATCTCCCTTAGCTCAGTGGCAGGGGACATGGATCCCCTTTGCTTAATCATCACAGTACAGCTGCACCACCTGACCCTATTATAGCCAGGCTTTTGCAGCACCCCAGGAAAATGACTATATGCCATTGTGGGGCCTGCCTTCCAGTCTGAGAACAACTGCAAGTCCAGTTCAACTCCAATTTATTTTAGTTAACTCAAAGTTGCTCTTCAAGTGTTGCGAGAACTCTCGTTCTAGTTCCCAACAGTCAGGTGCAACCACATAAAAAAATCCACACACAACTGACATTAAAACACATCTTATTGATTGTCATTGGAAAGAACAAGAACTAATTAAGTATGGAAATTTAGCAATCCCCTCACTTTGAAATATATTTTTTGTTAAGCACCATTGCTTGATGCCATGCAAGGGACAAATAAAAACATTGTCTGTCTCCAAAGGTTCTTAGGCCATAATTCCAAACCCCTTACTCATGAGAGGCTTTCTGATTTCACTGAGACCATTCATATGTGGTTCTGGACTGTGGCTTTCAGAAAAAAAACAATCTGTCCAAGACAGGCAGTGTTTGGAAACTGGACTTCTTTGTGCGCTCAATAGATAGAGAGGGGGCTTCAGAAGGTTGTCCATCTGGCACTATGAAATTAAATGATAGTGGATTTAAAACAAATAAAAGGAAGTCCTGCTTAATTCAACAAACAATTAGCCTATGGAACTCATTGCCAGGGGATGTTATGAAGGCCAAAAGAATAATTGGATTTTTAAAAGGCTTGGGTAAGTTCTTAGAAGATAGGTCTGCAAATGGTTATTGAGCTGAAAATTAGTCCCTGAGAAAACCGGTAAACTTGTTGAATATACCTTATCCAAACCTAAAATGGCAGTTTGGGTTATAACTGCTATCTATTTATGCTTCGTTGGGTGTCCATTTCAGGGTGGGTTTTTTGTTTGGTTATTTCAGTTGTTCATTCATTTTGGTATTTTGGCCATGCTATTTTGGCAATATTAGTGCTATTGTGAACGCACAATTGCTGAAAATGATGTAACCGTAATAACTGAAACATAAAAATAAATAAACAGAATTCCACTCCAAAATTGGAAATGTGAGTATCTGTCTCAATATTTAATATTTTTCAAGTACTCAAAGCATGGGTGTAACTATAATAGGTTGGGGTGTGAAATTTGTTTTCTTTTTTTAAGTACTAAAATGAACGCAGCCCTGTTTTCAGCCAGGGTAATAAAAACTGATCAAAAAGAAGGAAAAAAGGTGTCAGTTTTGTTATAAAAGTAATTAAAAAAACCAGTGTTTTCACAAAATGGCCAAAAGAGCCATTCTGTGCATGTGCATCCTTTCTCAAAATGCTTTCACCATTTTGGAAAGGGGCAGCTGGTCTGCACATGAATGGTGGCCATTTTGCACATGCATTGACCAGCTGCCCTTTTCCAAAATGGTGCTGATGGTGCCAGCGCCATTTTGGAAAAAGGCTCTGCATGCACATAATGATCCAGTGGCCATTTGTGCATGCGCACTGATTTTTCTTATTTTTAAAAAATAAAAATAAATGGGGGGGGGAAAAAAAATGAACATTTTTGTTTATAAATTTGTTTGTATCCCCCCCAAAATTAAAGGAGTTTTTGTAAACAAAAACAAATGTTGTGCCTGCTGCACACCCCAAATAATAGGTGCAGCAGGTGCAGCTGCTGGAGCATATATATGGACACTGGAGCGGAGTGCCCTAGCTGGGAGCCCATTCCATCTTCTGCACCTGGACCCATTGCTGCCGAGCTGCGCCCATGACTCACAAGGCTACACAAAAATCGGAATCACCTCCATGAATAATAAACCCACTCACTGTTCCAGCTCTAGTTATTAGTCAAGTTGGTCAGAGGGCTGAGACCTGTTGGCGTTGGGGGGCTGGAACCAAGAATAAATAGAAAGAAAGTAGATCACTCCATTATCCTTAGGGCTGGAGGGAGCGGGGAATACGGTTTAAAATAAATAAATAAATAAATATTATGACCTGTTGTGAACTGGTTTTCAGAAGCAACCAAAGCTGGCACCCACTGTCAGAGATGAGATACTGAGCTAGACGAACCTTTGGTCTGTCCCAGTATGGCAGTTCTTGTGTTCTTTCCAAATGCATTCATTCATGCAAATTAAAAGTAGAATAGAAAATTTGTATCTAAGGAAATTATGTAAACTGTAGGTTGAGGTAGTTTCAAAACTGGAAAAGAACAAGATTATCTATATTTCAGAGTAAAAAAAAAACAAACTAAAACACATTTTTAATGCATATAAAGTTTTTATAAGGTACTGGTTTTATAAATTGTTTGGTCCTGAAGTCTTTATTTTTTATTTTATTTTATTATTTAAAAAGAAAGGGTTTCTCTGAATATATTACCAAGTATCCTGTGGAATATTTCACATAAAAGGATACAGAAAAATGTATAAATGTAAACAGGCTAATTGTATGCAGATATAAATTATGCATGTTGTTCTTATGAAAAAGCATCCCTGATTTGCAGGGGCCTTACTCAGCAGCTTTGTGCTTTGTCTAAGGGGATATTTAGTATGGCTGTGATGTGCAGAATTTAAAAGAAAACTTGAATTCTCAAGCATAGAACGTAGTGGCACTGTATGGAGAAGGGGCTTTTTTATTATTTTATTTGTGTTGACTCTTCTGCTCATTAGCCCTGCTAACATGCATGTGTACCTGCTCAAGGATACTATTTTTTTCTTCTTAAATCTTAACATCAGCAAAGGGATGAAGGTTGGTTTAATGTTTCTTAACCGGAATATGTAAAATATTATCAAAAACACAAGCCTTTCCACAGTTGAAACCTTCTTAGGTTATTCCCAGACACAAGTGGCCTTTTCGGGGGGAAAAAAGTCTGGCTCCTACTGACTTTCATGTGAGCTGTGGATATCTGCACGGATGAAAAGTCAATCTAATGAAAACCATAGTCTGGGCCTAAATGGGCAAATTACTATACCGTCACACATACTTGTAGCCCAGTGGTTCTCAAACTTTCTGTATGTGTGACCCCGTTTTGAGACAAATATAGCCAGTGACCCCAGACAGTGACAAAAACACTCAAAGTATAGCAAGAATCGATCAGAATTGTGACCCCCATCTGCAGATGGTCATGATCCCAAAGGTTGTCAAACCAACAGTTTGGGTAGTTCTGCTCTAGTGACAGCCTTTGGAACACAGGTAGGTTTTTAGACGTGTCCTTGCAATGTACATTTTTATGAATAAGTTTATATATCTATGGCCTTGGTCAATGACTTGCGAGTGTAGCTTGACAGGGGACATTTGACCCTATTGGTTCTGCTCGATCTCTCAGCGGATTTTGACACTGTGAATCATGAAGCGTTAGTGACCGGCCTGCAGGACCTGGCTAGAGTCGACGGAACAGTATTGCAATGGTTCCACTCCTTTATAGCTGGAAGAACTCAGCGGGTAGTCCTGAGGGAGCATACTTAATCCCCCAGGGGTCTCCTGTGCAGGGTCCAGCAGGGTTCCATTTCCACCCCCCACCTCGTTCATTGTGTACATGTAGCTGCTGGGGGAGTAGGTGGGGGGTACGTTGTCATCAATATGCTGATGATACTCAGCTGTACCTCTCCTTTTCATCCAATCCAGGCCCTGCAGTCTCTGTGCTTTCCTGGTGCTTGGCTGCTGTGGGGGACTGGATGAGGATTGCCCGACTGAAGCTGAATTCTGTCAAGACAGAGGTGATGCTCATTGGTGGAGTTGGTGATCTGGGTGAGGAGGTGTTCCCCATCATTAATGGGGTTCACCCAGTGTTAGCACCTCATGTGCAGAACCTGGGGGTGCTCCTGGACTCGCAGCTATGCCTAGATGTCCAGGTGGCAGCTGTGGCCAGGAGTGCCTTCCACCAGGTATATCTGGTGAGGCAGCTCTGTCCATTTGTCTCAGACTCCGACCTCACCACCGTCATCCATGTTTGTCACCTCGATGCTGGATTACTGTAATGCCCTCTACGTGGGGCTGCCCATGGTAACAGTTCAGAGACTGCAGCTGGTGCAGAATGTGATGACCCGTTTCCTTACAGGGACGGGTCACTGGGAGCACATTACACCTGTGCTCCGGTTTCTGCACTGGCTACCTATAGTCATCCGGACCCAATTCAAAGTAATGTTCTTAACCTATAAAGCCCTAAATGGCCTGGGCCCTAGCTACCTGAGGGATAGCCTCACTTCCCGGGCCCCAGGGATGTCCCTGTGGTCATGGGGGGGGCCCTCCTGGAGGTCCCCCGGTATCGTCTAGTGGGAACTGACAGGAAGATGTACTTGGCGGCCACACCAATGCTTTGGAATTACCTCCCGGTGGTTGTCTACCTCAGACCAAATCTCACGGCCTTTCATCAGTGCATGTCTCTCTCTTTCTCACACACAAGTCCTGCCCCACTGGGGTGCTCTCTTCAAGTCACAACACCCTGTCAGATGTGGGTGTGTCTTGGGGTGTGGATGCCAACACAAGTGCTAATGCCTGCTCGTCTCCTCTGTTGCCTGCCACCACTGCCTGCTCCTGCTGGTGGGGCTGATCCCATGCCCTGTGGATCCCGTGCGCAGCCCCCATGTTTCCACGTGGCACAATGTGCAGGCAATAGGGGTGCACACGGTTTCTGTGTGGCTGCACGTATGTACAGGTGCACATGGGATCTGTGGGGCATGGGATCAGCCCCACTGTGTGTCTCTCTCATACCCAAGCCCTGCCCCCTTATGGAGCTCTCTGCAATTTGTTTGATTCACACCCTGTAATGTCTTGGGGCGCGAATGCCAATGTCAGTGCCAACTCCTGCTGCTTTGTCTAGGGATGTGCGAACAGGTTGCAGTTCGGGTTCAGCCGTTTGGTTCGGTTCGCTTCTTGCGTTCAGTTCAGGAGTTCGGTTCGGTCATCAGGTTCGGGTTCTGTCATTCGGTTCGGTCATGTTTGGTTCAGCATTCGGAAAAGTATCACGAGAGTCCATGATCATGCCGGAAACAGGAAATTCGAGTGTGTGCTGTGCAGAGCTGTGTGATGAGTGAGTGTGTGTTTGGCTGGGTGGCTGTTCGGTTTGTGTGTTTTGGCTGTGTTTGGATGTGTTGTTGTTGTGGTTGGTGAGTGTTTGTGTTTGTGTTTGTGTTTGTGTTTGTGTTTGTGTTTGTGTTTGTGTTTGTGTTTGTGTTTGTGTTTGTGTTTGTGTTGTGTTGTGTTGTGTTGTGTTGTGTTGTGTTGTGTTGTGTTGTGTTGTGTTGTGTTGTGTTGTGTTGTGTTGTGTTGTGTTGTGTTGTGGGTGACTGACTGTGTGTTTTGGGTGTGCGTGCTTTAAAAAAAAATGAGGCAAGCTTCTTCAAAGCTGCTTCTTCCCCGGCTGGGGGCCAACTTGCCGCTTGAGGAGGAGGAGGAGGTTGCTGGTGCTGCCCGTACTACACCTCCGATGGTGGTGCCCGGCTCCTCGGAGGAGGAGCAAGTGGAGCAAGCGGTGGCCTCAGGAGGTGCTGGCAGCTTTGTAATCTTTTTTTACTTCCCTACGCACCCCTAAATAAGGGCAGGATTTCCATGTGCCAGCCACTGCCAGGGGCTTTCTAGTTGCAATCCCTAGCATCCCCTAGCACCCCTGGAAGGGCAGGATTGGCACGTGCCAGCCAGGCAGCATCCCCTAGGACTCACTGTATGCCACAGAGAGAGAGGGAGGGTACTGTAGTGTGGGGGGCTCTGGCACGAGCAGCACCCTCACCTAAACATGTGCCAGGCTAGCAAGGCTCTCCACTCTCCAGTTGCCATCCCATTCCCTATGCATCCCCAAATAAGGGCAGGATTTGAACATGCCAGTCAGGGGCTTTCTAGTTGCAATCCCTAGAACCCAAGGAGGAAGGACTAGAGGCATCATCTTAAATGTATGACATTTAGGTGTTGTTTATGTGTTCCTGTTTCAGAGAGGATTCGGATGCCAGCCCCAGCACTGGTGCCAGACCATGGAGGAAATGCAGGCAGAGGTCTGCAGTGCCACACCCAGACATTGGACGGGCCTGGTCCAATGTCTGGAATTTGTATGATAAGGAGAACGGGTTTGCCATCTGCAAGGTAAGGAATGGGGGCTGGAACAACAGGGTATGCATGCGTGCATTGCCCTCTATGACCTGTTATGAACGGAACTACCCTGCAGAGAGAGATTGGTGCCCACCCACTTGTGGAGACAGAATGCAGGCAGGGTTTGACACAAAGCATTGGTCTGACACAGTATGGCACTTCTTATGTTCCTATCTTTGTTTTTATGCTCTTTAGATCTGCAAGAAAAGATTCCAGAGGCAGATAGATGGCACCACATCTGGGTTAATCACCCATATAGAGAAGGCCCACGGGCAGAAGGTGGCTCAGGTCCAGGAGTCTGGGCCGTGGAGCAGCAGAAGAGAGGAGGGAAGGCAAGACAGAAGCGGGACCATGTGCGAAGTCCTACACCCCTCCAGCTCAGATGTGGAGCCCCCTCAGAAGCAAGAGTCTGCAGCGGTAAGGGCCTTTCATGGCAAGGTGCAGTGGACCAGCCGGGACTTTGTGGACCACCTCCCGGTAATGGAAGACCAACTGGTGGAACAGTTTCAGGCAGTTGAGTTGAGGGGAAAAGGTGGAGGCGGACTCGGAGTACGTCTCCAAGTACATCTCCACTGAGAGGGCTGACCTGGAACTCTTCTGCCAGTCGGTCTGCAACTGGCGGGTGGCCATGGCAGGGGCCGTAGAATATGCTGTGGCACACGGCTATGAAATGCCGGCAGGTCTGGCCCCTGCCTCTAGGTCCCCTGCACCACTCATGCCTTTCCCCCAAGTTCCGGGGGGCAGGCCAAAAGACTAATTAGTTTGTTAGTGCATACGTTTCCTTTCTATTTAAAAATGTTTGGTTTTGGTTTTATAAATTTGTTGTTATTGTTGTTGTTGTTGGTTTGTTTTATTAAAGTTATATTTGTTGTTGTTGTTGTTACAAGCTGACCTGTCCAACCTTTTATCCCTCTGTGTTTAAATTCTGGCTGGATGGTGGCAGAATTGCATACAGCTTGTAGATCCCTACCAGCAGCACCTGCCACTTTATTATTATTATTATTATTAAACATTTATAAAGCGCCAGTAACAACCTGGCGCTGTACAGAACATATAATCAGCTGCGGTCCCTACCTGTGGCTTACAATCTAAAAGACAAGGAGGGGGAGACAAGGAGAGGGGACAG
>QEPC01004965.1:184642-200789 GCA_003113815.1 Sphenodon punctatus
CAGTGACTGGAATGATGGTCCCAGAATCTCGTTGATGGTTCCTGGGATGGGTGGGCATGACTGATTCAGGTACAATGGAATGACAGCCTATGTGAGTTTAATGATATATGTCCCTAGAATTAGCACATGGTTGGGCACACTTCATTCAATCAAGTGATAGGTGGTAGCAGCAGGTACAAGAATGCACACAGGCAGGCAGGCACAGAATCTCATACAGCTTGTCGATCCCTACCAGAAGCACCTGGCACCACACATAGTGTAGGTAAGGTACATTGACCCCAAGATGTGCCAGAAGAAGGGTCTCAACTTGCAGACAGCCCCCCAGGAAGGGCAGGGCTTGTGTCTGTGAGGTGGTGCCAGAGAGAAAGAGAGAGCGGCTCTTTGGCAGTGGGCATCAGGCGTTGGGTGCTGGTGGTCAGAGGGACTCTTTCAGCAGCTTCAGCGGGCATCTGTGGGTGGGTGCGAAGGAAGACTGGTGGGGGGGCAGGCTGGTGTGCAGGCAGTGGTGGCCAGTGGCCACTGGCCATTGGCAAGTCAGGCACGAGCAGCGGCAGCACCCAGATGATGGATCTTGGAACTGGAGTGACAGTCTATGGGAGTTGAATGATGTCCCTATAATTAGTGCTTGGTTGGGCACGCTTCATTCAATCATTGATCAATCATGCGATAGGTGGTAGCAGGTACAGGAAGGCACACAGGCAGGTGTGTGTGAAGCAGCCATGGGAATCGTTCTGGGGTGGGGGAGGTATGGTCATGGGGGGCAAAGGGTATGGGTGGCCTGGGGACCAAGGAGCTTGGGTGCCTTTTCCCAGAGCCAGTCCCCCTTCAGATGGGAAGATGGATCAAGGTCTGAGGTCCCTCTGTTCGGAGCTGCTGCTGTTGAACGTGGGGTCTGTGGCTAATCCATTACTTAATCTTGGATCGGCCCACAGACCTTGTGTGCTTTACAGATACCTGGATGGATGGGGAGGTGGACCCAATTTTGGCGGACCTGATTCCAGCAGGGTTCTCTGTGCAGCACCAGCCTCGACATGAGGGCCGGGGGAGCGGTGTAGCTATGGTTTTTAAGGAGTCTTGGACTGCTAGGAGGTATCCAGTGCAGTCTATTCCAGGAATTGAGGTTCTCCATGTGGTGTTTGATTTGGCGGGGGACAAAATTGGGGTGCTGCTGGTGTACTGGGCTCCTTCCTGCCCAGCGGCATTCCTTTCCACTCTAGTGGAACTGGTGTCAGAGGTTATGTTGTGTTTCCCGAGGTCCGAGGTCCTGGGGGAATCTCAACATCCACGCCGGCATCGGCCTTGCAGGGGCGGAGCGTGAGTTCATGGCCGCCATGGCAACCATTGGCATGTCGCAAATGGTCAATGGCCTGATGCACGAGGGGGGGCCATATGCTCAACCTGGTATTCTGCTCTGGCCTTGAGGCGGGTGATCCGGTAGTGGGGAAGATTAGTTCTATTCCCTTGTCATGATCAGATCATTACCTCCTGCAGGCCAGACTCCTAGTGCACAATAGAAAGGAGTGGGACCTATTTGAATGGTCCACCCCTGGAGGTTGATGGAACCGCAACAGTTCTAAGACGCGCTGGGGGAGGTGTCTTTGGACCTTGATGGCTGCTTGGCTGATGATCTCATCCAAGCATGGAACATCTTGCTGGAGGGGGTCATCGTAGGGTTCCTTTGTTTACTGAGGAGCTGTGGTGAATAAAGCGGGAGGGTCAGCAGTTAGAGCGATGCTGGCATCATTCTCGCACTCAATCCGATTGGCTACAGAATCGGGCCCATTTGCGGTCCTATGCTGTGGCCGTGGGGGTGGCAAAGAAGGAACCAAAACTGGCCGATAACTGACTAGGTCGTCAATGTCAAGAGATGGTTTCTTGAGCAGGGGACGAACCACTTCCTCCTTCAAACAGCTTTGCACCCTGCCCTCCCAGAGGGAGGCACTGACCACCCCCGCCAGCAGCGGCGCCAACATTTCCTGACTGGCTTTAACCAGTCAGGATGGGCATGGGTCCAGTTCACAATGGGTGGCACGGACAGACCCAAGAGCATCACCCGCATCAGCAGGCGAGACACACTGAAACTGATCCCACAAAACAGGACAGGACGGGGCTTGCATTACCTCTGGCTCTTGTACTGCCATAGCTGTAGCATCAAACCCACTGTGAATCTGGGCGATTTTATCTGCAAAAAAGTTCTTTACCAGAAGTTCAAGTTCAAGTTTATTAAAAGACGTGACCTTAGGTCATTGTCAACATATACAACAACACAGAAGGGTAAACAAACAGGATAAGCTTAAATGAATACAAAAAAGAATAATACATACCTATCCCTTCCACTGGCACATAGGGGATAGCCCCCTATCCATCAAATAATATTAAAATAGAATAAAAGAATATAACCAAATATACAGTAAAAAAAACTTCCTGCAGCTTACGTCCAAACAAATTCCTAACCATTGTAGAAATAGAGGTTCCTTATTACTTCACCTTAGGTTGCGCCTACTCGTCAGCACAATTGCAATGAACAGCACATATACACATGTAATAACAGTACATGTAACTGATCTGAGCGCCTAAGGGGGGGGAGCACAGACAATTGACCCTGCCCTTCGGGGGCTTATAACAATGATAAACAGTTCCAAGGCGTATACCTAGGGATATCCAATACCAACCTGCTACATTAACCATAGCGCGGCAGGATCATGATTAGACCATCCAGAAAGACACATACTCAAGATCGCCTTGCCCTTCCTGAGGCTTATGTTGGCAGTGCTTGACCCCTGCACAAGCGGTTATAAGCAAAAGGGGGATGTGGTGCACTAGCCATAGCACAACAGGATCATAATTAAACCATCCGGAGATGCACATACTCAAAATCGCCTTGCCCTTCCTGGGGCTTATGTTGGCAGCACTTGACCTCTGGACAAACAATTATAAAAAGAAAAAAAAGAGGATATAGCAGCTGGAAATAATGGTAAATCTAACCTAGCCATGGTTGCAACCCTATAATAGTAGAGGCACTTAGCTTTAGCTTACCCCAGCCAAGACTAGTAACAGAAGCAATCAACACCTAGGGAGGTAGAGTAGGATGTACTGTTAGGTACAGGCCAAGTCAAGATTCCTATAGCCTATAGTTCAAAAATTTAATCCTCATCTCCATAGCTTGCACCAAAAATTTCATGACAGAGGAAGATACTTCCGGCCGCACATCAGCAAGGGCCATCTGGGTCGCAAAAAAGTCAGCAAACAAATCACAGTGAGCAGAAGATGACTCCCAAACCAGGTGGAGAGAGGCCGGAATGACCAGCCCCCATACCACCTGGAAAAGCTCCGCTGGGCGCGACTTCGCAGATGTGATGACGACAGCAAAAATAACCCCTTTTCTGCTGCCCGCACTGCCACGGCATAGGAACGTAACAAACGTCTATCTCACAACCGGTCAGCTTCAGTGTGTGATGCACAACATATAAAATATTGATGGAGATGTACAGAAATATTTACCTGACCTATTCTGATTCTGGTTGCAACTTCTCTGGCCTTGGTTTTACCTGGCTGGCTAGCCCTGAAGATAAGAACTTTGTGCAAGTTCCAGCCTCCTGGTCCATCAGCTGGGCCCTCCACAAGGCAAGCTCCTGAGACAGGCCCTCAGGCTCTCTGTGGTCAGGCATCCATCCATAGATAGGTCCCTCCTAACCTATAGCATTTTATTTTAATTTTATTTATTTTGTAGATTTTTATACCGCCCCATCCTGCAAAGCAGCTCGGGGCGGTTAACAACAATAAAAGTAGTTTAAAACATTTAAAATACAATATAAAATACATCAATAAAACAGGGCAGTGTGCATAAATAAATATATAAGTGGGGGATTAAAACTCAACCCCCCCCCTCCCTCCCAAAGGCCTGGGCAAACATGGGGTTGTCTCGTCACCTGAGCCACATTGTACCTGCCTTCTAGTACTCAGCACTGTCAGCTGTGCAGTCCCAGCCAAGCATTCCTGCTGGGGAATTAACTCTTCATTTTCATGTTTTATAGCAATGGTTTGTAACCCACTCATTTTTTGTATTCTTCAGGGGTGTAGCTAGATTGTAATAGGCCCTGGTGCAGAAGACAGAATTTTTGTCCTGGCCCTGCTCCGATCCCCACACAAGATGCACACAAAGTTTGCATGGGGGGGGGGGCAGGCTTGTGGGCTCTGGTGCGGCTGCATGTGCTGCACCTATGATAGCTACAACCCCTGGTGTTCTTTGATGACTTTTGTTCTCTTCCACTATTGAAATGTAATCTGCAGCAATGTGAACACATTGTTCCAGGACTAGGTTTGCCATAGCTCCCCTATGAAAAATATATGATGCAGGGCTATATTGGTTCCATGTATTTTTCATATGTGTTCTGGATTAAAGGAGGAGCATGGCAAACCTATCCGGGACAGATTAAAGAGTTAGAGGTGAGTTGGCAAAGGGGAAGGGTATGAATGGGCCCTTGGACAAGTGTATCATTTTTATTTGAGGCAAAACCTTTGTAATATTCTGCTCCTAGTTTTCACTCTCCCTACTGAGACCTAGAGGGGTAACAAATACAGTGAGCCCAAGTCGGTGAATATCAGTTTATTGTACATTTCACGGCAGACTACACACAGGCTTTCATGAAACATAGATAAAAATGGCAGTCAAGTATTGGATGGATCATAAATTTCTACTGAATAAAGGCCCTAAGGGTTGTTTAAATATTGAAGTAATCATCTTGTCAGGCAAAGTCCCAAATTCTACTCAGAGTAAGCTGACATTCATCAGGAATGGCACAATAGAAGGTTATTTAATTTGGATCACACCAGTTTGGAAAGCTGGCAGCAGCAGCAGCAGCAGAACACAAATGACCCAAATTGGAAACATTCAGCATAGCAGGAGCCAGACAAGAAAAGCCTATAGAGCACGGGGAAATGTGTCTAGTATACGTGGTGTCTGCAGGTAGGGTTTTATAGCTGGGAATGCATTAAAAGCACAGAAAATGATGGGAGGGGCTTTCAGAAATGTTCAATGTTGGCCTAACTCTTTACCACTCAATGGAAGCTTTACAAAGCTTAGAATTTCTTTGAGCTGATTGGGCTCCATCCAGGACTAGCACTTGGGTATGGCAGCTGAGGCACTTGCCACAGGTTAAAGGACACAGTAGCAACCCTATTTCCCTGTTGGCTTCAGTCATAGGCTTCCTCAGTGGGAAGCCTCCTGCTTTGCCCTGCTTCTTATGCACAAATCCCCCAATCCTTTGTGGTTCCCCCAGTGACACCTCAGTAGGAACCCTACATGGGAATGGAGAGAAATTACTGGAGCATTGATCCGCAGCTCCTTAGTTCTGGGTTTTGTAAAGCAAAAAACACAGTATGCAAAGAATGTGGTGCTCCCTACTCTTTCTCATGTGCCACATCCTTTGCAGACTGCTCTTGTGCCCCCTAGGATAAGGTGCTGGACTTGGATCTGGGAATCCAGGGTTCACATTGTGCCCTAGCCATGAACTTATTGGGTGGCCATGGGCAAGTCACAAACTCTCTGCCTAGAGAGCCAGTGTGGTGTAGTGGATAAGGTGTTGGAATTGGGCTACATTGGTTGTCATTTTTTCCCTGTAATTTTTGGAAATTTCGGGTATTTTTTGTTTTTGGTATTTTTCACCAGTTAGTTTCTGATATTTTTATCTGATTGCCTGCAGTACTATATGGCGTTGCCAGAGTAACCCCCCAGACAAGAGCAGGGCTGCAGCAACTATCTGCCAAGCAGATGAACAGCAGCCCTGCCTCCAGCCACTGCCCCAGGGTTAGGCTGCCCACTCTGTGGCAGTGCTCCAGGATGTCCTGGCCTCCCCTCTTCTGCTGCTCCCTCACTCTCCCTACCAACATCACCTCCGTCTTATAGGGGTTGAGCTTCAGTCTGCTCTGCCGCATCCATTCCGCCACGGCCTCCAAACACTGGTATAGCAATGAGACAGCCGGGTCTGGGTCAGCTGAAAAGGAGAGGTACAGCTGAGTATCATCAGAATATTGGTGACACCACACCCTGAACCCCCTCACGACCTCCCCCAAGGGCTGCATGTACACATTAAATAATAACGGAGACAGAATAGAACCCTGCGGAACGCCGCATGATAAGGCGTGGGGGCAAGATGTCTCCTCCCCCAACACCACCCGCTGGCTTCTCCCCAAGAGGAATGAATGGAACCATTCAAGAACAGTCCCGTCCAGGCCCCCCAGGTCACGCAGCCATCTCAGCAGCAGCCCATGGTCCACGGTATCAAAAGCGGCCGAGAGATCTAGCAGGATGAGAAATGTCAAACATCCTGCGTCCATCTCCCAGTGGAGGTTATCTACCAAGGCCACTAATGCCGTCTCAGTGCCATAGCTGGGGCAGAACCCAGATTGAAAAGGGTCTAGGAAACCAATGCTGTCCAGATGCACCTGGAGCTGGAGTGCCACCGCCCGCTCAATAACCTTCCCTAAAAAGGGAAGGTTAGAGACAGGTCGGTAACTGGCGAGCACATCCACGTCCAAAGATGGTTTCTTCAGCAGGGGGTGCACCACTGCCTCCTTGAGGCAGGGTGACAACCTCCCCTGCTGCAAGGACACGTTCACTACCCTCGCCAGCACCGTCCCCAACGTCTCCCTCGAGGCTTTCACCAACCAGGACGGGCATGGATCGAGTTCGCAACAAGTGGCCCTCACAGACCCCAAGACATCTGCCGCATCAGTCGGTGTCACTTCCTGAAACTCCCCCCACAAAGCTGGACCAGACGGGACCTCCGTCCCCTCGCGCTCTTCTCCTACTGCCCCCAATCCAACGTCAAAGTCGGTCTGAATCCGAGTGATGTTGTCTGCGAAGTAGTTGACAAACTCCTCACAGCGGGCTTGGGACCAATAATTTATTTATTTATTTATATATTTATTTATTTATTTATTTACAACTTTTATATCCCGCCCGGGGTGGCTAACAGCAACAATAAATATAAAATACAGTAAAACAGTTAAAATCTATCCCCCAATATAATAACAATAATAAAAAACATGTAAAGAAAACCCACTCCACCCTCCCCAATCCCCCACCCCCAACCAACCCATCACCCCTCTCCCTCACCAAATGCCTGATGAACATCCAGGTCTTACAATTCCTATGAAAGGTCGGGAGGTCCGGGGCCAGATGGGCCCCCACCGGGAGGGAATTCCAGAGGCGCGGCATGGCCACCAAGAATATCCTATCCTGCGTGGCCCCCCGGGAAACCCGAGGGACCTCCAACACAACACTCCTGAATGACCGTGGGGGCCATTCTAGAACCTGGGGAGTGAAGCGGTCTTGCAAGTAGGCAGGGCCCAGGCCGTGTCAGGCTTTATAGGTCAAAACCAACACTTTGAATCGAGCCGGGAAGACGATTGGCAGCCAGTTTAGAGATCAGAGCACTGGTGTAATGTGCTCCCAGAGGCCCAGCCCCACCAAGAGCCAGGGTGCCGCATTCTGAGCTGTCACCATAGGTAGTCCCACATAGAGCGCGTTACAGTAGTCTAACCGAGAGGTAATAAAAGCATGGATGATCGTGGCCAGGTCCAGAACTGAAATCAGCAGCCGAAGCCACCACACCAGATGTAACTGGCGGAAGGCACTCCTTGCCACAGCCTCCACCTGGAGATCCAGGCAGAGCTGCGCATCAAGGAGCACCCCCAGGTTCCACACCTGGGAAGTCAGCGGAGGACAGATCCCATCAATTGAGGGAGCCGTCACATCAACCGACTTACCCACTAACATCACCTTTGTCTTGTCAGGATTCAGTCGCAGTCGATTAGCCCTCACCCAGTCCCCCACAGCTACCAAACACCGAGTAAGCACCAAGACAGCCAGACCTGGGTCGGTTGAAAATGAGAGGTACAGTTGGGTGTCATCCGCATACTGATGACATCGAACCCCAAACCCCCTGATCACCGAGCCGAGCGGCTGCATATACATGTTGAACAGGAGAGGGGACAAGACAGAACCCTGCGGTACCCCACACAAGAGGTCTCCGTAAGATGAAAAACAGTCACCGAGTACCACCCGCTGAGTTCTCCCGGTCAGGAATGAGCGGAACCATTCAAGAACAATCCCGCCCACCCTCGCACTGTCCCACAGGCATGTCACCAACATCTCATGGTCAATGGTATCAAATGCAGCTGAGAGATCTAACAGGACCAATGGGGTCGAACGACCCTGGTTCTCTTCATGGTGGAGATCATCTGCCAAGGCCACAAGTTCTGTCTCAGTGCCATGACCCAGACAAAAGCCAGACTGAGAAGGATCAAGATAACCGATGTGGTCAAGATGCCCCTGGAGCGGCTGAGCCACTACCCGTTCAATAACCTTCCCTAAAAAGGGAAGGTTAGAGACAGGCCAATAGCTGGCAGGGGAGTCAGCGTCAAGCAATGGTTTCTTGAGCATAGGCCGTACCACCGCCTCCTTGAGGCAGCCCGGCACTCTGCCCTCCCACAGGGAGGCGCTGACCACCCCAGTCAGCAACAGCCCCATTGTCTCCCGGCAGCTCTTAACCAGCCAGGACGGGCATGGATCTAATTTGCAAGAAGTGGTTCAAACCACCCCAAGCACACCCACCACGTCAGCGGGTGTCAGCAACTGAAAGAGATCCCACAAAATCAGACAAGCCGGGGTTTCTACAACCTCTAAATCTTCCACTGTATTAAGTGCGGCATCAAGGTCTTGGTGAATACGAGTAATTTTCTCCACAAAATAGTCCGCAAAAAGGTCACAGCGGGCAGATGATGACTCAACCCCAGGGTTGAGGGAGGCCAGACTGACCAGCTCCCACACAACCTGGAACAGCTCCACCGGATGGGATTTTGCAGATGCTATGAGGGCAGCAAAGGACTCCCTCTTTGCTGTCCGCATAGCCACGGCATAGGCTCATAAACTAACTCTATGTCGCAATCTGTCGGCTTCAGCATGAGAACGACCCCACCATCACTCCAACTGTCTCCCCTCTTGCTTCAGCATCCACAGCTCCTCGGAGAACCAAGGAGGTCTGCAGAGCCTCCACCTGGGCAATAGATGCCTGGGAGCCATTTGATCAATGGCCTCCATCAGCAAGGTTTTCCATAGCTTGATGAGGTCATTGATGGGACGGTCATTGAGGTCAGAGGGTAGTTCTCCCTGAGCTTCTAGAAACCACACTGGGTCCAACAGCCTCCTGGGGTGGACCATCCTAATAGGTTCCACATCCTTCCGGGGGCAGACATGTGCTAGAAGGGAGGTCTGCAGAAGGTAATGATCCGTCTATGACAAAGGCACTGCTGATACCTCCTCCATTAATGGAGCACCCGCCTCAAGACCAGTGCAAAACATGAGGTCCAAGGTGTGTCCTCCAAGATGTATTGGGCCGATGACCCTCTGGGACAGGCCCATGGTTGCCATGGTGGCCATGAACTCATGCTCGGCTCCCCCAAGAACCGTGTCAGCGTGAATGTTGAGGTCCCACAAGACTATCTTCTTTGGGGACCGCAACACCACCTCTGACACAGCCTCCACCAGAGCATGCAGGGAGACCGCCATACTGGTAGGTGCACAGTATACCAGCAACACTCCCAAACTGTCCCCCACCAAATCAAACACAAGATGGAGACCTTCAATGCCTACCATGGATTGCAATGGATAACTCCTCACAGACCACCCCTCTTTAAAAATCATAGCTACACGCCCCACCCTGTCCCTCCGACGATATCTGATAGCTGATACCTGATATCTGGCTGGTGTTGTACGGAATACCTGGCTGGAACAAGATCAGCCAGAATAGGCCCCAATTCATTGTCCAGCCAGGTTTCTGTAATGCAAACGAGATCGGCGGCATAGTCCAGGAGTACCTCCTGGAAATGACAATAAGGGAAATGATGAAGGTTATGTAATTAACTTGTGATCGTATAGAAACAAATATAAGAGTAGCCTGTAAGGGGTGTTTCCCTGTGTTTAATACATTGCAGTACTTAGATGCAATGACTCTCTTTCCATGTCCAGGGGTTAATCAGGGCTGATGCATGCCGGAAGCTCTCCTTGCAGAAGCACTCCTATGGAATTATGGTTGTTGTACTCCATGTGGGAAAGCATTCAGGTCTTCCCCAAATCCTTCACTCTGTGCTGCAGTTAAACAGTCCATTCTTCACTACTATGCCCCCCCCCTTCCCAGGTGCTTTGGGAGAGTACAAAGATAATGTGCAGCAAGGAACGAGGTGTTTGGCAGTGGTGTGGAGTGCAGGATTCAGGGCAGCCAGGGAGGAACTAGGGTAGAAAGACTAGAAATGGATGTGAACACACCATCCGTTGTCTTTAGACACAACATTAGCCATGGGGAGAGGGGAAACACTCAACTGCCACCCCCAAGATATCCATGCAGCCAACAAGGAGTTAAGAGGAGGCTAACAGGGGGCAAACCAGTGGCAAAAAATAGTGGCAGTGCTTAGACTAGGGGTGGGAAGTTCGGATCTTCCGGTATCCGATACTGACGGTATTTTGGTGTACAGGAAGTATCGGATTAATCCGGTATTTGGGGGGGGTATTACCGGCACTGGATCTTTTACATTGCGGCCATTGAAATGAATGGCCGCAATGTAAAAAAAGAAAAGAAAAAAACCAAACACTTTCCCTCCTCAGTCCAGGCTGCGTGGGTGGAAGGGGGGACACCCCCCCACCCACCCTGCCCAGCCTGGATTTTTTTTTTTAAAAAAATCCCCCAAAGTCCCTGCTAGTGCGGGGTCCGGGCCGCCAGCGGCGACCCGGAGCCCGCACCAGCAGGTACTAGGGCTGTCTCTTATACACATCTAGATGTGTATAAGAGACAGCCCTATAATAGTGGAGGCACTTAGCTTTAGCTTACCCCAGCCAAGACTAGTAACAGAAGCAATCAACACCTAGGGAGGTAGAGTAGGATGTACTGTTAGGTACAGGCCAAGTCAAGATTCCTATAGCCTATAGTTCAAAAATTTAATCCTCATCTCCATAGCTTGCACCAAAAATTTCATGA
The DNA here is from genome assembly GCA_003113815.1 of Sphenodon punctatus. Taxonomy (NCBI): domain Eukaryota; kingdom Metazoa; phylum Chordata; class Lepidosauria; order Sphenodontia; family Sphenodontidae; genus Sphenodon; species Sphenodon punctatus. The sequence goes on from QEPC01004965.1 coordinate 195,676, forward strand.
CAGAGGAAGATACTTCCGGCCGCACATCAGCAAGGGCCATCTGGGTCGCAAAAAAGTCAGCAAACAAATCACAGTGAGCAGAAGATGACTCCCAAACCAGGTGGAGAGAGGCCGGAATGACCAGCCCCCATACCACCTGGAAAAGCTCCGCTGGGCGCGACTTCGCAGATGTGATGACGACAGCAAAAATAACCCCTTTTCTGCTGCCCGCACTGCCACGGCATAGGAACGTAACAAACGTCTATCTCACAACCGGTCAGCTTCAGTGTGTGATGCACAACATATAAAATATTGATGGAGATGTACAGAAATATTTACCTGACCTATTCTGATTCTGGTTGCAACTTCTCTGGCCTTGGTTTTACCTGGCTGGCTAGCCCTGAAGATAAGAACTTTGTGCAAGTTCCAGCCTCCTGGTCCATCAGCTGGGCCCTCCACAAGGCAAGCTCCTGAGACAGGCCCTCAGGCTCTCTGTGGTCAGGCATCCATCCATAGATAGGTCCCTCCTAACCTATAGCATTTTATTTTAATTTTATTTATTTTGTAGATTTTTATACCGCCCCATCCTGCAAAGCAGCTCGGGGCGGTTAACAACAATAAAAGTAGTTTAAAACATTTAAAATACAATATAAAATACATCAATAAAACAGGGCAGTGTGCATAAATAAATATATAAGTGGGGGATTAAAACTCAACCCCCCCCCTCCCTCCCAAAGGCCTGGGCAAACATGGGGTTGTCTCGTCACCTGAGCCACATTGTACCTGCCTTCTAGTACTCAGCACTGTCAGCTGTGCAGTCCCAGCCAAGCATTCCTGCTGGGGAATTAACTCTTCATTTTCATGTTTTATAGCAATGGTTTGTAACCCACTCATTTTTTGTATTCTTCAGGGGTGTAGCTAGATTGTAATAGGCCCTGGTGCAGAAGACAGAATTTTTGTCCTGGCCCTGCTCCGATCCCCACACAAGATGCACACAAAGTTTGCATGGGGGGGGGGGCAGGCTTGTGGGCTCTGGTGCGGCTGCATGTGCTGCACCTATGATAGCTACAACCCCTGGTGTTCTTTGATGACTTTTGTTCTCTTCCACTATTGAAATGTAATCTGCAGCAATGTGAACACATTGTTCCAGGACTAGGTTTGCCATAGCTCCCCTATGAAAAATATATGATGCAGGGCTATATTGGTTCCATGTATTTTTCATATGTGTTCTGGATTAAAGGAGGAGCATGGCAAACCTATCCGGGACAGATTAAAGAGTTAGAGGTGAGTTGGCAAAGGGGAAGGGTATGAATGGGCCCTTGGACAAGTGTATCATTTTTATTTGAGGCAAAACCTTTGTAATATTCTGCTCCTAGTTTTCACTCTCCCTACTGAGACCTAGAGGGGTAACAAATACAGTGAGCCCAAGTCGGTGAATATCAGTTTATTGTACATTTCACGGCAGACTACACACAGGCTTTCATGAAACATAGATAAAAATGGCAGTCAAGTATTGGATGGATCATAAATTTCTACTGAATAAAGGCCCTAAGGGTTGTTTAAATATTGAAGTAATCATCTTGTCAGGCAAAGTCCCAAATTCTACTCAGAGTAAGCTGACATTCATCAGGAATGGCACAATAGAAGGTTATTTAATTTGGATCACACCAGTTTGGAAAGCTGGCAGCAGCAGCAGCAGCAGAACACAAATGACCCAAATTGGAAACATTCAGCATAGCAGGAGCCAGACAAGAAAAGCCTATAGAGCACGGGGAAATGTGTCTAGTATACGTGGTGTCTGCAGGTAGGGTTTTATAGCTGGGAATGCATTAAAAGCACAGAAAATGATGGGAGGGGCTTTCAGAAATGTTCAATGTTGGCCTAACTCTTTACCACTCAATGGAAGCTTTACAAAGCTTAGAATTTCTTTGAGCTGATTGGGCTCCATCCAGGACTAGCACTTGGGTATGGCAGCTGAGGCACTTGCCACAGGTTAAAGGACACAGTAGCAACCCTATTTCCCTGTTGGCTTCAGTCATAGGCTTCCTCAGTGGGAAGCCTCCTGCTTTGCCCTGCTTCTTATGCACAAATCCCCCAATCCTTTGTGGTTCCCCCAGTGACACCTCAGTAGGAACCCTACATGGGAATGGAGAGAAATTACTGGAGCATTGATCCGCAGCTCCTTAGTTCTGGGTTTTGTAAAGCAAAAAACACAGTATGCAAAGAATGTGGTGCTCCCTACTCTTTCTCATGTGCCACATCCTTTGCAGACTGCTCTTGTGCCCCCTAGGATAAGGTGCTGGACTTGGATCTGGGAATCCAGGGTTCACATTGTGCCCTAGCCATGAACTTATTGGGTGGCCATGGGCAAGTCACAAACTCTCTGCCTAGAGAGCCAGTGTGGTGTAGTGGATAAGGTGTTGGAATTGGGCTACATTGGTTGTCATTTTTTCCCTGTAATTTTTGGAAATTTCGGGTATTTTTTGTTTTTGGTATTTTTCACCAGTTAGTTTCTGATATTTTTATCTGATTGCCTGCAGTACTATATGGCGTTGCCAGAGTAACCCCCCAGACAAGAGCAGGGCTGCAGCAACTATCTGCCAAGCAGATGAACAGCAGCCCTGCCTCCAGCCACTGCCCCAGGGTTAGGCTGCCCACTCTGTGGCAGTGCTCCAGGATGTCCTGGCCTCCCCTCTTCTGCTGCTCCCTCACTCTCCCTACCAACATCACCTCCGTCTTATAGGGGTTGAGCTTCAGTCTGCTCTGCCGCATCCATTCCGCCACGGCCTCCAAACACTGGTATAGCAATGAGACAGCCGGGTCTGGGTCAGCTGAAAAGGAGAGGTACAGCTGAGTATCATCAGAATATTGGTGACACCACACCCTGAACCCCCTCACGACCTCCCCCAAGGGCTGCATGTACACATTAAATAATAANCAGCCTGGGAGGGGGAGGTGGGAGGTATTCCATTGATTTCAATGGGGACAGTCCCCCATTTAAATCAATGTAATAAATCCGGCACCGGTAATCCGGTTTTAATCCGGTAACCCAGTATTTTGCATACTGGTAACTGGTAAAACCGGTAACCGGTATTGTGCCTGATGCCCCACCCCTAGCTTAGACACAACATACAGTCATGTGGCAAACATCTTAAGCACCTGATCACTGTTGTGTCTAAAGACATCCGATATCTGTGGTGCTTGTGAACTGGCAAATAGTTTGTGAAAGTAATGGAGGATTCAGAAAGTCAGCATGAGCACATTCAATGCAGATAAGAAAGATGCACACTATCAGTTTGGAAGCATGTTGTATATGCATTTTGCTGTGCTAGATCATGACTTAGATTTCTGTACATTCTAATGCTGGGATACAGACATATTTGCAAGTACACACCAGTATGCAATTACATTACATTACATATCAAACAAAGAACAAATAGAACAGGCTGTCACATTTGGATGGACCTTTGGTAGATGCAGGATAACTATATACGGATACTTATATTATATAGCAAATGAAAGCCAACTCATATACTCATCTGAGAACTGGTTGACAGAGTGGGGCAGATTACTGCTAATGACTCTATTATGTACAAAAGCTAGCCACAACCATTAACTATTTTACATATGGACAAAGGAGAATTTAATTGATGGTTCATAGCTCAGCAGACAGAGAGAGATGATGGCTTCACCTTAATGCCAGACATTAAAAATTCACATGGCTGTGGAGAAAGGGTGGTGTTAATCCAGAATCACTTGGAATACGGGGTATTTTGAAATACTCAGAAAAGATAATCAGGACAGTAGTAAAAGAGGGTGGGGGTGGGGGAGAAGAGAGAAACAGGCTTGCAAGCAGACAATAGTCACAATATTTAAAGAGTTAGCAAGAGCAATGGTTTTAGTTTTATTTTGCTTGACTTTTATTTTGCTACCGAGAAGAGAAAATCTGTTTCTACTGTATGTTCACTTTATGGCGTGTTATTTTGTAATGTTTACTTACCTTCACTCCTGGGGAAAGAGGCAAATATTCTCTGGAGATGTCTGAATGCAGAACAGTTATGTATTTTTCTCACACACATTTATATAATTACTTTCATTTAATGTACATAAACTATAAAGTGAAAAGGCCTTAAGGGAGCATTAAAGGTAAAGCTCAGCAAGCCAAGACTTGAGGTTCCCATGGCAATTTCAACTTCACTTTCTTGCAAGTTTGCCTTATTGTATCAGATTGTTTATAACAACTTTCATTCTAACAGAGCTCAATGCTTTGCAAAGTGAAGTAAAGTCATAGCATGTTACCAGACTCTTCCTTTCAGGCATTTGGTTGTTATATCTGTTTGTGCTAACCTGCCTCTCACTCCTCGTTTGACATTGATTGGGATTTGAAAAATCTCAGGTGTAGACAACAAGTAACCATTGTTATGTATAGATAAGTGTATTATTAATTATTATTATTATTATAAACATTTATATAGCGCCAGTCATGTGCCTGGCACTGTACAGAACATAGAAATAGATGCGATCCCTGCCTGTGGCTTACAATCTAAAAGTCAAGGAGGGGGAGACAGGGAGAGGGGACAGTGGGAGAGACGGGGGAGAAGACAAACAAACATTCAAGCGGATGCGAAGTCTCAGGTGCGTGTGCATGGCTTGGTTACAATCAGGAAGGTTTCAGTAGTCTGCAGAGGAGGGCAGACAGTAAGTATACGGGGAACGACTAGAAGGCATTGGGAAAGGTGGCGAAGAAAAAGTGAGTCTTGAGGAGGGATTTTAAGGAGCGGAGGGAGGGGGCAAGGCAGATGTGGGTAGGGAGGAAGTTCCAGGCATGGGGTGCAGCGAGGGAGAACGCTTGAAGGTGGTTAGGTGAGCAGGAGAAATGAGGGAGAGTGAGGGAGTGGACATAGGAAGAGCGGAGAGCGCGTGCAGGAGTGCGTAGGGAGATTAGGTGCGAGAGGTAAGGGGAAGCTTTGTTGTGGAGTGTTTTGAACATGAATACCAGGAGTTTAAACAGGATACGTTCAGGAAGGGGGAGCCAGTGAAGAGAGAAGAGGAGAGACTGCACATGGTTGAAGTGACGGGCAGAGTGAATGACCTTGGTAGCAGAGTTTTGGATTGCGATAAGGGGGGACAGGTGA
>QEPC01004965.1:201060-211871 GCA_003113815.1 Sphenodon punctatus
AGTTGACGTCGGGACATCCAGGCGGAGATATCAGAGAGGCAGTTGACGAGGCGTGAGTGGACAGAAGAGGAGAGAGAGGGGGTAGAAAGATAGAGTTGGGTGTCATCAGCGTAGAGATGATATTGGAATCCGTGGGAGGCAATAAGTTTGCCAAGGGACAGGGTGTAAATAGAGAAGAGGAGAGGGCCGAGGACAGAACCTTGGGGGACCCAACCGAAAGGGGGAGGGAGGAGGAGCTTGACTTGGGGAGCGAGACTTTAAAGGAGCGGTCAGAGAGGTAGGAGGAGAACCAGTCAAGGACAGAGTCACGGAAGCCCAAAGAGTAAAGCGAGTCCAATAGAAGCAAGTGTTCGACAGTGTTAAAGGCAGCAGAGAGGTCAAGGAGGACAAGAATGAAGTAGAGGCGCTTAGATTTAGCGACAAGTAGGTCATTGGTGATCTTGGCCAGGGCAGTTTCAGTAGAGTGGATTTATTTCTAATATCGAATTACTTCTAATTTCTGGTAATCAGAGAGCCCAGAAAAAAATAATGGGTGTTTAGACACAACAAAGAACACAACCCTAAGCACATGTTTGGCCACTGTGTGTAAGCACCATAGCAATCCCAACACTAGTTTGGCCACCCATTGAACACATGATGTGAACACCATTGCATCACAAGGAAAATGTGCGTGTTTTGGCTAAACACGTGGTCAATGTTGTGTCTAATGATATTGCGAGGTGTGTTAGCAGGTACAACATGGGGAACAAGGCAGCACTGATTTCCCTCAAAATGGGCGGTGTGTCTAAGAAGCTCCACATGGTGAACACAGGGCCAAAACGAAAACACACATTTGGACACCCGTTGATGTTATGTCTAAAGACAACCCATATCATCCAGGTAACAGCTGGTGGGAGGACACTCTCAGGTAGCTGCCTGAACATGCAACAGCATGAATGTCTAGGATCAGCTACAGGATTAGAATAACATGGGTGGTTTCAACACATGTTGGATTTGTTGTAACATCTGGGAATACCCATAGAATGGTAGGGCTGGAAGTGATCTCAAGGATCATCCAATCCAACTCTCTGCATTAAGTCAGAATTAACTAGATCTAAGGGCACTTTTACACGAGCGGGTCACCGTCGCACAACCCTCTCATGTGATATTTCAAAATCCCACTAGGCAGGATTAGACGAGACGGAAGTCCAGGATCACTCGTGCTGAAGGCAGTCGCACATTGTTTGCAGACCACAAATTAAATACCTCACAATCGAGGTATTTAATTCGCAGTCTGCAAACAATGCGTGACTGCCTTTAACATGCATGATCCCGGACTTCCATCTGGTCTAATCCCACCTTGCGGGATTTTGAAATCTCGCACTATGGCAACCCATTTGTGTAAATGTGCCCTTAACCACCAGCAACAAATATCCAGTCCCTTCTTTAAAAACTCCAGTGAAAGAGATTCCATGACATCCCTTAGCATCTTATTCCATTGCCCAAATAATAGATACTCATGTCAATAACATGACTGACCGAAACAAAGGGTAAAAAAAACAAAAAAGTGATGGGATAATTAAGGTAGGTAATCTTCGTGGATTGTACTCACCTAGAAATTAGTTAAGGAAGCTGTAATCAACCAGTACTACATCCTGCTTTCTTGGTTGGCCTTAGTTTTTGTGTATCCACTCCATGTCAAGCCAACACCTGCTCTTGTTTAGCTTGTAAGATCTCAGCTCAACTCGATATGAGTCAAGATAGTTTTATCTTACTAATCAGTGTGACAGATTAAAGTTGATGTGCCTATCGTTTATATTTTATACTGAGTATAGTTAAGAAGAAAAAAGAGACTATACATGAACCCTGTCTCTTTAGAGGCAGACAACTAGATTCACATAGATACCTCAAGCCAGGACAATTAACAGAGACTTTGAATAGGTGGATTGGGATGCACCTTTCACAATAGTAATGTGGTAGAAGAAAATAAAGGGTATTTTCAGACGTGACGGAGCCTGTATTGGCCCCGTCACGGAATCACCCTTTGATCCCCCGCCAGGATCAAATCGGCACGTCCAACAGATGTGCCAGCTGATCCCAGTGGGGAATCGGGAAGGGGATGGGGCCACAAAGCACAATGTGCGGCCGCACACACACCTCCACAGTCCCTTGCCCCTCGCCCTCCTGGGAGATGGGCAGGCACCGGGGCCAATGCAGCCGCAGCGCCCGCCCGCCCGCAGTGATCATGGTCCAGAATCCTGCTGCTGATTCCGGGCAATGGCAGCGGGACAGACGTGATGATCCCCTTGATCATGGGGAGGAATCGCATTCACCACGCAATCGGGGATGGTCCAGGCAGGACCTCCAATTGCTTGGTGAATGTGATTGCCCCCCGTGATTCACGGGGGTGAACATCTGGGGGGGAACTTCTGTTCCCCCCATCAGACATTACGGGATCACGATCACCATGTGGGGATCCACTGTGGTTGAGTGTGATCTCGTAACGTCTGAAAATACCCAAAGACACAACCCTGGGCCCAGGGTCAAGTAGTTTGATTTGTATTTGTATTTTAGCATTTGTGTTCATTTTTATTTGTGTTTTTCATTGCCAGCTATGTGAAAAACACAGTAAACATGGCCCCCTGAGTATAGACTATTTTGCACAGAAGTACAGTGAGGCTCTACCTGTTTGACAGGCCTACCAGGAACAGAAAATGCAATTAAAACTGCTGATAAGTCTGCTACCAATTTGGAAAAGGGGACACTGGTTTGGGAGAAGGTGGAGAATACAGCTGGCATGGTGGGGAGGTACTTATCTTGGAGAGGGAGGAATGAGGCATGGGTCTATGACAGAGAGGGTCACTGGGTTGGGAAGGAGGAAAGGGATCATGGGTCTGGCTTGGGGATCAGTAGCTTGAGGGAGAATGAGGCATGCTGCTGCCCCTAGGATGTTGGTGGTTTGGAAGAGAGAAGACTGGAACAAGGTGTGCTGACTTGTGGAGGGGGTGGCTTGCTTGGGGTGATGTAATGGGACATGAATCTGGTTCATGGGGAGTTGCTGACTTGATGATGACATTGCTGGTTTGGAGTCGACCCAAAATGAGAAATCTTGGTGAGTGATGCTTCTGTCGGAAGTAGGGTATTTGCTGAGATTCACACAACAGAGAAGCTTTCCCACTGTTTTTGGCATTTTCTCTTATTTATTGCAAATTGAATGGGATTGCTACAGGCCAGTCCCAGTCTTCATGTGTACCCTACATGCACCCACAGGGGCTGTGGAGATGAAAACTTGCCAGCTAAACACTGTGGGAGGGTTGAAAATTACCATAAATCTGCTGTAAAACTGCCATAAAACTCATCAAATTCCCAGAAAGTGACAAAAAGTCTCAGAAAGTTTTTTAAATGCCTGGAAAGTGGCAAAAAGTGATGAAAAGTTCTGCCAAGTGTCAAAAAGTCCCAGAAAGAAAAGAAAAAAAAGATGGGAAATGGCAGAAGTGCAGAATCACTGGAAACTGATGAAGAACCTATGGAAACTCGCAAACACTCCTGAAAGGTTGATATTTCCCTTTGGAATGGAAACACTCTTGTCTCAGACCTAGTTTGGAGAGAAGGGAATGAACGAGGCTGCCAAGGTTACACCATTTTCCTCTGGATGGGCTTGTCTCCATTGAACTGGGTCTGGCTGCAGTGCTGGAGATCATAGTTCTGAGACAATGGTGGTCCCTAAAGATGATGATGATGATGATGATGATGATGATGATGATGATGACTATTATTATTATTAGCAAGCATTTATATAGCACTAATACCTGGTGCTTTACAAGTTAATTGAATAGACACGGTCCCTGCCCTAGGGCTTACAATCAGAGAGACGGGGGAGAGGGGGGAGACAAAGGAAGGGGAACAGAGGGAGAGACAAGGAGTGTAACATTTATGAAGATGCAAGGTCCCAGGTGCACACGTTTAGCTTGGTTACATCAAGAATGATGGCTGGTTGGTCCATGTGGTGAGGATATGAGTACAATGACCTCAGGAACAGATTGTACTGGATGGAGGGTATCAGCAGGAGTTAGGTGAGGGTAGAAAGGAGTCAGGGAGGGCAGAGCGGAAGAGGTGAGTCTTGAGGAGGGATCTGAAGGTACAAAGGGAGGGGGTGAGGTGGATGTGGGCAGGGAGGGAGTTCCAGGCGTGGGGGACAGCTAGGGAGAAGGGATGAAGGTGGTTAGGGGAGCAGGGGAGGCAAGGGAGGGCCAGAGAGGGGACAGAGGAGGAGCGGAGCTTATGGACTGGAGTACAGAGGGAAATTAACGTGGAGAGGTAGGGAGGAGCAAGGTTGTGAAGAGTTTTATAGGTGAAGGCTAGGAGCTTGTGCAGGATTCGTTCAGGAAAGGGGAGCCAGTGAAGAGGAGAGGAGGGGCTGCACGTGGTCAAAGCGACAGGCGAGGTGGATGACCCTGACAGGAGAGTTTTGGACAGAGATAAGGGGAGAAAGGTAAGAGCAGGGTAGGCCAGTGAGAAGTAGGTTACAGTAATCAGGGCGAGAGATGACCAGGGCATGAACAAGGGTATTGGCAGAGGAGACAGAGAGAAAATGGTGAATCTTAGCAATGTTATGGAGAAGAAGCGACAGGATTTGGCCACAGAGTCGATGTAGGGTTTAAAAGAAAGGGGTGAGTCAAAGATGAAACCTAAGCTACGGGCTTGGGGGATGGAAAGGATGGTTATCCCATCGATGAGGATCAACAGGGAAGAGGGAGAGGAAGGATGAGGGAGGAGGATAAAGATGGGGAGGAATCACTACAGGCTCCCAAAACAGGCAGCTAAGCGGACAGTAAGAGCAACCCGGCTTCAAGGTAGATATGTGCTGTAGTTTGGGGTCTGCTGGGATCTGCAGTAGCTGGGGTGACAGTGTGTCCTCTCCCCGCAGGTACACTCCATGAGAAGGGGGCAGCCCTGAGGGCGGTGCACTCTGGGTGGCAGCCGAAGGGCACCGCCAAAGGGCAAAAAGCCGTTGGCAGGCCGTTGGCGGGTGGAGGAGGCAGCTTCCAGCACTACTACAAGATCCATCCCACCTCCCCCCCCGTAACCAACCCACCAAGATGCCTGTTCTTATCTCTTACCCCCTCACTCCCCTCTTCTCCCCTTTCCCCCTTCCCTCTCACTTGTTTCTCCCCCTACTTCTTTTCCCTCTCCTCCTGCCTCCCACTAAGACTGTCATCTCTCTCCACCATCACCACACCTCCTCCTCCTCCCCACCCCACTTCTTGCCCCCTGCCCTTCTGCTCCAGTGCCTGTCTCCCGCCAATCTCATCACCTCCCTTCCCCTAATCTTATCCCCATTCCCTGTCTCCCCCCTGATCAACTCCCATTCTCCTGTTCCCTCTGGAACTGTTGTTCCTCTGCTAATAAAGCCCCCTATATCCATGATCTTTTCTTCTCTTGCTCCCTTCACCTTCTTGCCCTTACTGAAGCCTGGATCTCCCCGACTGACTCTGTCACTCCTGCCACCCTCTCCTACGGAGGTCTCTCCTTCTGCCACCAGCCCCGCTCCGAAGGCCAGGGTGGTGGCGTAGGCCTCCTCCTTGCCTCTTCCTGCCAGTTTCAACCACTCCCTCTCCTTCCCCTCCTTTGAGGCTCACTCCGTATGCCTCTCCACCTCCATGTTGCTGTTATCTACCACCCCTCTGGCTTCCTCTCCTCCTTTCTCTCTGAGTTTGAGTCCTGGCTCGCCTTATTTCTCTCTGATGACATCCCCACACTCATCCTTGGCGACTTCAATATCCATGTTGATGCACCCTCTCAGCCTTGCATCACCCACTTCCTCTCCTTAGCCTCCTCCTTTAATCTCCACCTCTGGAATAGCTCCCCCACCCACACTGATAGTCACTCTCTTGATCTCGTGTTCTCCAGGAACTGCTCTGTCTCGGATCTCTCCTTCGAGCCCCATCACCTATTTGACCATTTCCTTTCCTCCTTCAACCTCTCCCACTGCTCCACCTCCTCTTCCCCTTCTCCCCGTCCCTTCCACAAACTGCAGGCCATTGTGCCCCAGGACTTTGCCTCCTTCCTCTCTCCTCCTCTCACCTCAGTCTTCTCCTCCTCCTCCCCCAATTCTACCATCTCCACCTTCAACAGTTCTCTTGCCTACACCCATGACTCCTTTGCCCCCCTCTCCTCCCACCCAGCTTGCTCTCGTAACCCTCGCCCCTGTCTCACCCCCACCATTTGCCATTTCCGCTCCTGCACCCAGGCTGCTCAACGCCTCTGGCGCAAATCCTAGTACCACACTGACTTCCTCCCTTTCAGATTCTGCCTCCCATCGCTCAATTCTGCTATCTCCCTCACTAGACAGCAGTACTATACCTCACACATTGAGTCCTGCTCCCGGGACCCTCGCTGCCTCTTTTCCACCTTTGACTCCCTTCTCAATGACCCCTGTCCTCCTCCTCCCTCTTCTCTCTCCGCTCAGGATCTCGCTCTCTTTTTCACCTCAATCCACCTAGAAATTGCTTCCAAGCCCTTTCCCCCTACTACTCCCCCTTTTCCCTCCTCCCCCCTCCTCTCTCCTGTTCTCCTTCCCTGCCGCCTCCCTTGAGGAAATCTCCTCCCTGCTCTCTTCCTCCAACCCCTCCACTTGCCCCCTGGACCCCATTCCTTCCCGCCTCCTGACCTCCATTGCTTCCACCATCGTCCCTCCCCTCCTGCACATCATCAACCTCTCCCTCTCTACTGGCTCCTTCTCCTCTGCCTTTAAACACACCACTGTCTCCCCCATCCTCAAAAAGTCCACTCTGGGTCCCTCTGAACCCTCTAATTACCATCCTGTCTCACTCCTCCCTTTTGCTTCCAAATACCAAGAATGGGTTGTCTACTCCCATTGCCTCGACCTCCTCTCCGCCTACTCCTCCCTTGACCTCCTACAATCTGGCTTCCGCCCCCTTCACTCCACTGAAACCGCTCTTGCTAAGATCACTAACGCTCTTCTTGTGGCTATATCCAACTGCCTTTACTCTATTCTTGTCCTCCTTGATCTCTCTGCTGCCTTCGACACTGTTGACCACTCACTCCTGCTTGAATCACTTCACTCCCTTGGATTCTGGGACTCTGTCCTCCACTGGTTCTCTTCCTACCTTTCTCACAGCTCCTTCAATGTATCTCTTCCTAACTCCTCCCCCTCCTCCTCCCTATCCCTCTCAGTCGGGGTTCCCCAAGGCTCCATCCTTGGCCTTCTTCTCATCTCTATCTACACCCAATCCCTAGGCAAACTCATTGCCTCTCATAGTTTCCAATACCACCTATACACTGATGACACTCAACTCTATCTCTCCACCACTTACCTCTTCCCCTCTATTCAAGCTTGTCTCACCAACTGTCTCTCCGACATCTCTGCCTGGATGTCTCAAAGCCAAATCAAACTGAACATGGCAAAAACTGAACTGTTCCCTCCCAATCCTTCCTCTCCCTCTTCCCTATCAATTTCCATTGATGGGGTCTCCATCCTCCCTGTCCCCCAAACCCGGAGCTTGGGCTTCATCTTTGACTCGCACCTTACCTTCAAACCCTACATTGACTTCGTTGCCAAATCGTGCCGCTTCTCCTTCCACAACATTGCTAAGATCCGCCCTTTTCTGTCTGTCTCTAGGGATGGGCGAGCATAACGGAGTTCGGAAAATCAGTTCGGTTCGGTTTGGTTTGAAATTTAAGTTCAGAAATTGGGTTTGGTTTGGTTTGAAATTCGAGTTCAGTTTGGAGGTTCGGTTCAGTCAACTGAACAGACCAAGTTCGGTCAAATTCTGAACTTCTGAACCAAGTTCGGCCATTCAAAACCAGGTTTTTTGGTGTGTGTTGCCACTAGGGATGGGCGAACAGAATTGAGTTAGGAAATTTGGTTTGGTTCAGTTTGAAATTCGAGTTCCGTTCATAAGTTCAGTTCGGTCGACCGAACAGACTGAGTTCGGTCTAAACTCTGAACTTCCAAACCGCGTTCGCCCATCCCTATCTGTCTCCTCTGCCAAAACTCTCATCTATTCCCTAGTCATCTCATGCCTCAACTATTGTAACCTTACCTTTTCCTCTCTGGCCTTCCCTGCTCTCTCCTCTCTTCCCTCATCTCTGTTCAAAACTCTGCTGCCAGGATCATCCACCTAGCCCGTCGCTTTGACCACGTGCAGCCTCTCCTCTCCTCTCTCCACTGGCTCCCTCTTCCTGAGCGTATTCTGCACAAAGCTCCTTGTCTTCACCTACAAAGCCCTTCACAACCTCACTCCTCCCTACCTCTCTGCCCTGATCTCCCTCCAAACCCCTGTTTGAGCACTCCACTCCTCTTCCATCCCCTCCCTCACCCTCCCACACCTCCCCTGCTCCCCCAACCACCTTTGTCCCTTCTCTCTTGCTGCCCTGCATGCCTGGAACTCCCTCCCTGCCCTCGTCCACCTTGCCCCCACCCTCCACACCTTCAAGCCCCTCCTCAAAACCCACCTTTTCCGCTCCACTCCATCCTTCCTAACTCCTGTTAATCATCCCCACCCAGGATTATCCCCCACCTGTTATCTGTAAACTCCCAATTTACTGTAACCAATCCAAGAACATGTACCTGAGTTCCCGCATCCTCAAGAATGTCGCATCCCTTATCTCTCCCTCTGTTCCCCCTCCCCTGTCTCCCCTCCCCCTGTCTTTAGATTGTAAGCTCTCGGGCAGGGACTGTGTCTATCTTATTTTCTGTAAAGCACCAGCTACATCGCTGGTGCTATATAAATAATCAATCAATCAATATCATCATCATCATCATCATCATCAGTCCTCAGATGCCACATTTTTTCAGGAAATGTTTAGTTCACTCAGATTATATTTCCCAGCATTGCACAGGGGAATTGGGGAGGGTGTGATGGCTTGAATGGTGGGGGAGTTTTATGATTCCTTGGTCGTGTCCATGTGTCTGTCCACATCTCCACAATTATTGAAATACCAAAGTGACTGAAAAGAATGAAATGACCAAACCAAAATACTGAAAAGAACCTGAAAGGAATATATTTTTTGGCTTAGAAAGATGGAATTGAATAGTTCCGTGTATCCTCTTAATTGCAACCAAAATGATTAGGCGGAATTCATCAAAATTTGTATTTACATGAATTATTTGTTTCAGCCCTATATAGACTCTATTTGAAAGGGAATTGTCTTTATTTTGTAGGAGGAGATATTGAAGGAAGATACCTTGAGCTAAACCTAGCCTAAGCCTTAGCCCTGTCACAAGTTACTTGACTTGGACTCTTAGAGTATAGATTTATAAAGCGGGTAACAACCAGGAAAAAATAGGTACCCAACTCTTATTGGCTTCCAGCGGAGGTTAGACACTTAAGCACCATTTTCACCTTTGAAAAATGAAAGTAACTGAGACACAAGTTCCAAAATCCATTTTCCAAAAGAGATATAGGTGTGTTTTTTTAAAAATATAACTCAAGTTGATTTAACTGAAACTGGCTTGTCACTAAGGAACATTGGTTAAATACACATGTGCAATTGTATAAAATGTGTGTTGATTGAAAATTATATAGCAGAAATTGGAGTGAAACTTACAGTGAACTTATTCTCTCAAAATTACATTATGATGTACTATAGTGATCCCAATTGGTTCGTCTCTGTCCAGGCAAAATATATAATTTCTCATGTGAAACATTGCTGGTTTTTCATGGTAAGGTAAATACTTTACAACCAATGTGATAAAATTATGATTTAACAACTTTTTTGTTTTAGCAGTTGGTTTTATGTCCAAACTCATAAGTGTTATAGAAGTGACATTTACAATGACAAATTTATGTTAAACAAAAGTAAATTTCTCCATTTACAATAATTAAATCTATCAATATATTTATATCCCGTCACTCCTGCCCAAAGGCAGCTCAGGGCGGTGAACAACATGCACAACAAAAAATTCAATAATAAAACATATAAAAATAAATCTACAAATTTTAAAACAAGTAATAAAAACACACCCTCCCTCCCAAACCCCACCTTCCCCACCCTACCCCGCCCCCTCACCAAAAGCCTGGCGGAAGAGCCAGGTCTTACACAAACATTGAAACAACAGGAGGGTGGGGGCCAACTGAGCCTCCTCTGGGAGTGAATTACACAGCACAGGGGCAGCCACCGAAAAAGTTCTCACATCAGTGGCCACCCATCTCACCCAGGGAACCTCCAAAACGGCCCCCATGGACGATCTCAGGGGTCGCATGGGCATATGGGGAGTGAGGGGATCCCGCAGATAGACAGGGCCCAGACTGTGAAGGGCTTTAAAGGTCAAAACCAGCACCTTCAACCTAGCCGGTGCTTTATAGGTAGCCAGTGCAGAGCCCGGAGCACAGATGTCATGTGCTCCCTGCAGCCTGCCCCAGTAAGGAGATGGGCCGTGGCATTCTGCACCAGCTGCAACCTCCGGACCAGCTTCTCGGGCAGCCCCACATAGAGCACGTTGCCGAAATCCAGCCTCAAGGTGATGAAGGCATGGATGACAGTGGATAGGTCAGAGTCTGAGAGATACGGCCAAAGCCACCGGACAAGATGCAACTGCTGAAACGCACTCCCCACAAAGGCCACAACCTGAAATTCCAGGCTGAGCCGTGAATCGAGGAGCACACCCAGACTCCGTACCCGCGGGGCCATGGGAGGGTGAAACCCCCCCCCCCAAGAGGAGATTCAACCACTTCCAGGTCCCCCAGGCCCTCACCCACCAACATCACCTCTGTCTTGTCAGGATTCAGCTGCAGATGGCTCAACCTCATCCAAGCCCCCACAGCCGACAGGCACAACCTGAGATTCCAGGCTGAGTCGTGAATCGA
>QEPC01004965.1:271625-281626 GCA_003113815.1 Sphenodon punctatus
CGCCAAGCCTTCCTGGTCTCTGCTGCTGCTGCTGGGTCTCAGACGACCAGTCCTGGTGCCACGGGCAGCCCCAGGGGCCAAACGCCAAGCCTTCCTGGTCTCTGCTGCTGCTGCTGCTGGGTCTCTGACGGCCAGCCCTGGTGCCACGGGCAGCCCCAGGGGCCAAACGCCAAGCCTTCCTGGTCTCTGCTGCTGCTGCCGCTGGGTCTCTGATGGCCAGCCCTGGTGCCACAGGCACCCCCAGGGGCCAAGCAACAAGCCTTCCTGGTCTCTGCTGCTGCTGCCGCTGGGTCTCTGATGGCCAGCCCTGGTGCCACAGGCACCCCCAGGGGCCAAGCGCCAAGCCTGCCTGCCTGGACAACCTGGGGTGCCAAGTGCCAAGCCTTCATGGTCTCTGCTGCTGCTACCACTGGGTCTCAGATGGCCAGTCCTGGCACCACAGGCACCCCCAAGGGCCAGGGGCCAAGCCTGCCTGCCCTGGCAACCCGGGGTGCCAAGCACCAAGACTTCCTTGTCTCTGCTGCTGCTGCTGCCTCTGGGTCTCAGATGTCTAGCCCTGGTGCCACCGGCACCCCCAGGGGCCAAGCCCCAAGCCTGCCTGCCCGGGCAACCTGGGGTGCCAAGCACCAAGCCTTCCTGGTCTCTGCTGCTGCTCTGTCTCTGAGGCCTGCCATGCCACCACGGGCACCCCTGGGGGTCCCTGGATTTCCCCTAGCCTCCTGGCAGCACCAAACTTTCCAAACATTTGGGGTGGGGTCCAAACTCCACCGGACTGAACCCAAACTAAGTTTTTAGCCTGAACGTCCGACATACGAACTCCATCCTGTTCACACATCCCTACCCAAGGGTGATGGACCGGCCCCTGCGGTCATCAGGGGATGCCCTTCTTGTGATCCCACGAGTCTTCCGCGGGGGGGGGCATGCAGGCAAGGGCATTCTTGGTGGCTGCACCAAGGCTGTGGAACTCCCTTCTGGTGGGAATGCGTATGGCCCCAGACCTTCTCTCCTTTCAAAAAAGCTGTAAGATTTGACTGTTCCATCAGGCATTTGGTGGGGGAGATCAGTAGAGGGTGGGGGAGAAGAGGGATGGGGGGGAAGTGATATGTTTTTATAATTTTATAATTTTCTGGTTTTATATTTATTAATCTTTGTTGTTGTAAGCCGCCCCGAGCTGCCTGTGGCAAGAGGGGCAGTATATTAAATCTTTTAATAAATAAATAAATAAATAAATAAATCAATAAATATTAAACATGAAAACATAAACAATCAATAACATAAAACCCAATTTTTTCATTTCCATGCCTTCCAAAAGTGCCCCTCTCACACTGTCCCTTCTCCAAACTTGCCAAGAGTGCCTCAGGGGGGCAGAAATATCAGCGAGATTGGTACGCAGCAGCTGGGTAGAGGAGATAGCAAACATTGACATGCAGTGGGTCCTAGGCACTGAAGCAGCCAGCCAGGTACTTGCACAGGAGGAGACGGTGGTTCTCCAAGTATGGCAAGGCTTCAGGTTGAAGAGAAAGCCCAGAGGAGGGAGAATGTCAGTGCCCTTGCATGCAGCCGGCAGACACAGGACAGAGAAACTGTCAGGTAATGAGCAATGAGCACTGGGCACTGAAGCAGCAGGGACTAGCGGAAGAGGAGGCGGTCGTGCCCCAAGTATGGCAAGGCTTCTAGTTGAAGAGAACTGCATCTTCTGCCAGTCCCTGTAATAGGGACTGATTTTCCCTGGAGAATGATACTAATTCTAGGGGTATAATTCAAATGATACCCCTAGGTATCATCTCTTGAGCCAATCCCTGTTGATTGAACAGTGCTAGATAGATTGCTGGTGCTATATTAAATACATTAAATCAAATTATTAATATAACACTCAACCACCATCTGGTCACATAATCATAATAATTAACTCCCTGGGTAGTTTGTTTCTTGATACTTTGAGATTGCAAAATCTGGGACATCTTGAAAAATCCAGGACACTTGAGCTGTATGGGAGTAATTATTGTGGTGAAGGGGAGAAGGGGGATAGATTGTACGTGTGAACACATCCTAGATCTAATATAGAGTCAAGTGGAATGATTTTCCCAGTATGACTTCCCACACTCTGTGATTAATTGTATTGGACAGTGCAAAAGTACTGAATAAACAAGTCTGCAATATGGAATCCACTGAACTCTGTTTAAGCCTCAGTAAGAATTAAGTCCTATATCAAACAGAAGGAAAGAGTGCAACATAGAATCTCCCACACTGGTTCTTAGGGAATGGAATGGCACAGTTCAACAAGTAAACTTATCTTGCAAACAATCTAGTTCTCTGTCTTTATTGTGAGAATACAAGGCTGTGGCAAGCAATATATTGCCGCTGCTAGCATTACATTGGTGACAAGGCACTGAACCTTCAGATAAGAGGACAGAGCAAAGGAAGAGCACAAATAGCAGCACATAACTCCAAGCACTTAAACACAAGGATAAGAAGTTGAATAATAAGCAGCTTTTCTCTCGCTGGTTCTTCACTTTTCTGGAACTGTGAATTGCACAATCTCAGGGTTCCCTATTAAGGCTTATTGTACTATGATTAATGGAGCTAGGTTGAAGAGGATCAGCTTTAGGGTGGGACTGAACTGAGGAACGCACTAGGAAGTGGAAGGAAAGAGTCATGCAAGCAAGGGAGACAGACTCATAAGAATGGGGTGCTTAGTGCATACTCCTCTGGGTAATACAAGCATTTCTGCTAGTGCCTAATAAAATACCTTGCCTATATAGCCCTGTTGTCTATATAGCCCTGCTATATATCACTGTTGCAGCAGTGCAGGGCTGAAACTTTATCTTAATATTCTCACTTTTCTCAATGAGAATTAGGCTTCTCAGTGTCTTCTTGCAAATGAGAATAAGCTGAGAATTCCCTGGATTATCGCTGAGAAAAGCGAGAATCTCATGAACAGCCTTCCCCACACACTTGCCCCCTCCTCAAAAAGGCCTTTTACTCACCGGGATGTTGGGGAGGGAGGGATTGATCCAGCTGTTGGGTCTTGCCGCTGGGTCTTTCCCCACTTGGCTTCCGCTGCCCATGCGCAGAACGGCTGCCCTTTTCCAAGATGGTGGTGATGCTGATGGCATCGTTGGTAAAGTGCTCAACATGCGCAGAATGGCCCCAGTGGTCATTTTTCACATGCACAGCAATTTATTTATTTTTGGTGAGATATCTCATGAGATTTCGGCAGGCATCTAGTCTATTCTGATTCTCATTTCAGCACTAGTAGCAAATTCCGAATGAAGCGTTTGTATTGCATTCTGTATCTCTGAGTCCAGCACTCCTCCATGAAGCCCAAATGTATCTAGGGTTGCCACCTCTCATAGTTTTGACCTGACGCTCCCATTTTGGCATATGGGAGTGTCAGGGTCAAAACTATGAGACGTGGCAAGTCTACAAGTGATACAGCCATCTTTGTAAAAGGAACATACATCCCAGCTTTGAACAGAATGCAAGTCTACAAGTGATTCAGCCATCTTTGTAAAGGGAACATAGGGTGAAAACAGACATGACGCTAATCACCCTTTAACCACCCTTGGTGGTTATTTATGCATGTTGCAGGGCTGTATTGTGCCCTATGCAGCCCTGAGACATGCATAAATGACCACCAAGGGTGTTTAAAGGGTGGTTAGAGTCATGTCTGTTTTCACCCATACAGTCCAGCTTTGATTAGAATGTACCTTCCATGCCATCTTTGAAAAGGGCACAAAACAAAAGCAAAAATAGAGGTGGGGGGGAGAAAAAAAGAAGCAGGGGGAATGTCAGTATTTTAGTTCTTTGGAAGCACCATCTTCAGGATCGAAAAATGATATTGCCACCATCAGCTATTCCAAGTTTTCTTCTACTCAGACTGTGAACAAGCCAGCTAATTCTGAAGGTGATTTTTTTTTATGTTGACACCTGTCTATCAGAGTCTAGGCAGGGACCACCAACTCATGTCAGATAGGCCACCAAAAAGCAATCAGATGGCAATGATTTTCAATCACTACTGACTGGGGGTTGGATTCAAACCAATGACCTAGAGGTGAAATGCTCCACATCCCATTACTATTCCTTGAAATTATTCTTTTTGTTACAGCTGAGACTTCACAGATATACAAAAAGAAATATGTGAGGAATTTCAATAGGAAGGCTGATGCAGTAGTTCATATAGGACTATCTCTGCTGAGCAGATATTGTTATGGTGCAAAACTGGCAGACCATCACTGTTGCTATTAGTGAGAGTCTCCTGCCAAAATGACAAATACAACACATCTAGTTCATAACCCAGTGAAACTACTTTATAACAAACAGCATGTGGTGATTTCTGCTAGCAAGGAGAGGAAACCAAACTTACCATAATCAATGCTCTTTGTATCATGAAAATTATCTGCTGAATGCTCAGAGAAAACAAATTTTATGCTTAAGTGTATTCCCCTCCAGTAACATACAAAGTGAATGCTTTTTCCCTAAACTTTTAAACACCAAACTCCTCCAATCTAGGGCAAGTTTTCTTGTGAATCAGAAATTCTAAAGAAAAGTTCAATGTAACCTTAACTAAAACAGTGGGAAGTCAGTTGCTACCTGAGGCCTGCATTAATAAAACAAATACCAAAAAAGGACTTGGTTATGCTTATACAAGTGATGTTACTTCTGTGAATCTGCTTCCTTGTCTGAAAAACAGAATTATCTCCAATGACAAAACACCATTGTTGCTTTTTACTGTTTAGTGGGTGCTGTTGCTAGAACTCAGGAGAATTAAACCCTCATCTTTAGACCTGAAACAAGCAATCTTGTTGAGTGTTGCTTCCTTCAATAGCAGGGCATTTGCTGAGATTCAATTCACATGACATGGAAACTTACCAGCTTTCCCACTGTTTTTTCCATTTTCTGTTATTTTTCACAAGTTGAAGAGGGCTGCCACAGCCGGTCCCAAGCCCCGTGTGTACCCCCACGCACACCCCCAGGGGCTGGAGACAAAAACTTGCCAGATAAATGCCAGGGAAGTGCTGAAAATTGCCATAAAAGTTCTGTAAATATGTTGTAAATTTCCCAGAAAGTGACAAAAAAGCTCCAGAAATTGACAAAAAGTTCCAGAAAGTGACGAAAATTATGGGGGAAATGGTGAAAGCACAGAATCACTGGAAATTGACAAAGTACCAGTGGACACTCGCAAGCACTCCTGAAATTCAGTATTTCCCTTTGGAACAGGAACACTTGCTCTCATCTCAGTCCCACTCATCTTCAAGCTGGAGCCACATTCACATTGGAATCAGGGTGCTCTGGAAAAGCCCTGACAGAGTTAAAGTTTATCAAGCTTTGCCTTACCCAATTGGCTGCTGCTGACACCCTTTCTGATTGGCCAGGGATTTCTACTTAATATCTTGGGTCATAGCAAGCCCCTATCCTGCACAAGCAGACAGCGGCCTCACCTCTCCTTGCCTTGCTTCCTCTTCCTTTTTCACTAGGGCTGAAGAATCAGCAAAATATTTTACTCACGAGTAATTTTGCCATATCAGTAACCAGAATCTATTTCTCAACCATTTCCTCATACCGATGCAATTTCTTGATTCTCTAAATATTAATTTTATTTATTTATTTATTTTCAGAATTTATAACCCACCCCCGCCTGCCCAATAGCAGTTCAGGGTGACGAACAAGAAACAGTAAAAAAATATAAATACAAAATATAAAATGCAATAAGGTAAAAAAATAGAAAATAAAAATGAAAAAGTCTCATATATAAACAAATGAGGCCCGAATAAATACCCTGCCCCCAAAACTCAACCCCTCACCCATCCGCTACCCATCCCCTACCCATCCACTTCAACAAACACCTGGCAAAACATCCAGGTTTTGCATTGTCTACAGAAGGAGGGGAGGTCCGGAGAAAGACGGACCTCTGCCGGGAGAGAGTTCCACAATCTTGGTGCGGCCACCAAGAACACCTTCCCAATCGTTGCCACACGGGAAACCTGGGGGATCTCTAGGAGGACACTCCCAGCCAACAAACCTCAGGGATTGATCCAGAACACAAGGGATGAGGTGGTCGCACAGGTAAGTGGGGACCAGCCCATATAGGGCTTTAAAGGTAATAACCAACACCTTGAATCAGGCCTGGAAGACTATAGGAAGCCACTGCAGTGAATGGAGCACTGGTGTTATGTGCTTACGGCAGCCCGTCCCCACCAGGAGGCAAGCTGCCATATTCTGCACCAGCTGCAGTCTCCAGGTCATCACCAAGGGTAGCCCTACGTAGAGTGCGTTGCAGTGGTCCAGTCTTGAAGTGATGAATGCATGGATGATGGTGGCAAGATTGGAGCCTGAGATATAGAACCAAAGATGATGGATCAGATGTAGCTTACAAAACACACTCCTTGCAACAACTGCCATCAGGGCATCAGGTGGAGTTGAGAGTCGAGGAGTCAGTACAGCCAGACTCCAAACCTGAGGGAAGTACCCCATCCATGATGGCAGCCTCCACTCCTTCTTGCCCCTGCCCACCAGCACCACCTCTGTCTTATCAGGATTCATTTTCAGATGGCTCACTCTCATCCAATCCCCCACTGCGGCCAAACACTAGGTAAACACTAGGGGTGGGAAGTTTGGATACTTCCGGTATTTTGCTGTACCGGCAGTATAGGATTAATCCGGATATTGGGGGTACCGGTACTGGTTCCCCGTGCCAGATTGTTTTACATTGCGGCCATTGAAATGAATGGCCGCAATGTAAAAAAAGGAAAGAAAAAAAAACCCAACCACTTTTCCCTCTCCCATCCAGGCTGTGCGAGTAGAAGAGGGGACACCCCCCACCCACCCTACCAAGCCTGGATTTATTTATTTTTTAAAAATTCCCCGAAGTCCCTGGCTCCGGGCTGCCAGCGGCGACCCGGAGCCCGCACCAGCAGGTAGGTACTAGGGTGATCCCTGGGGTGGGGGTGGTTTAACACCCCCCCACCGCAGGGATCACCCTACCCCCCCTCCCAAGGATCGTCTACCTTTGGCGCTCTGGGCAGCGGCGGCGGTGGCAGTGACAGCACGGCGCTCCGGGTGGCTTCAGCACTGGCTGTGGTTGCCGGCTTCAGCACTTACTAGGCCTTCCAGGGAACTTCTGGGTTTCCCCGGAAGGCCTAGTAAGCGCTGAAGCCGGCAGTCACAGCCAGCGCTGAAGCCGCCTGGAGCGCCGGTTAGCCGCCACCACCCAGAGCGCCAAAGGTAGGCGATCCTTGGGTAGGGTGATCCCAAGGATCACCCTAGTACCACTACCTACCTGCTGGTGCAGGCTTCGGGTCACTGGTGGCGGCCCAGAGTCAGGGACTTCGGGGAAAAAAATTTTTTTTAAAAAAAATCCAAGCTGGGCAGGGTGGGTGGGGGGTGTTCCCTCTTCCACCCACACAGCCTGGGGGGGGAGGGATTGTTTTTTCCCCCCATTGATTTCAATGGGGACACTGACAGTTACCCATTGAAATCAATGCAATAGCTCCGGCACTTGTAAACCGGTTTTAATCCGGTAAACCAGTTTTTTGTAAACCGGTAGCTGGCTTTTTTGCCAGATGTCCCATCCCTAGTAAACACCAAGACTGCAGGGCCTGTGTCAGATGAAAATGAGAGGTAAAGCTCAAACCCTCTCATGATCTCACTCAAAGGCTGCATGTACACGTTGAACAGGAGAGGGGACAGACTGGATCCCTGAAGAACTCCACATGTTAGATCCCGGGGAGACGATTAAAAATCCCGATTATCACATGCTGAGTTCTTCCATCCAGAAAGGAGCGGAACCATTCAAGAACAATTCCGCCAACCCTGGCACGGTCTTGCAGGCGGGTCCCCAACATCTCATTGTGAACCGTGTCAAAAGCTGCTGATAGATCTAATAAAATCAGAAGAGTGGACCGACCTTGGTCCAACTCACAGCGCAGATCATCAGCAAAGACCACAAGTGCAGTCTCAGTGCCATAACCCAGATGAAAGCTGGACTGTGCAGGATCAAGGAAACTAATGTGGTCCAGATACCTCTGGAGCTGCTGGGCCACCACCCATTCAATAACCTTCCCTAAAAAGGGAAGGTTAGAGACTGGGCAATAACTGGCAAGGGAGTCAATGTCAAGAGATGGCTTGTTGAGCAAAAGTTGCACCACAGTCTCCTTAAGGCACCCCAAGACTTTGCCCTCCCTAAGAGAGGCGTTGACAACCACTGCCAGACCGAGAAATACTGTCCCAAATTAAGAACATAAGAAGTGTCATACTGGTGAGAACAATGGTCCATTGAGACCAGCATCCTGTCTCTGACAGAGACCAATATCAGTTGCTTGAAGTACCCAAGAGGTCAATCTCTGCTTGCTGAGTTCGGAGATCAGCATACATATTATAAACTTGGGTACTATGCCTTTGGTTCAAGCCTTGTAATAGTTGTTTCTCAGTGCTTTTTAAGCAGCATCTAACAAGCATTGAAATGAATTGAATGCATAGAAATAAGCAAAAACAATTTCAAAACAACAAAAGCAAGCAAAACAATATAAAAATTTTTGGAGCCTAAGCTTTCAAGCCAGGCCCAGATCTGTTTGATGTAACTGGGCCACTGCTTCTTTAATTCAAGTAGTTTGATCTAAAATAGAACCAGAGTTGTCTGTGATGTAAACACAGCATTCTATCCCAATCAAAGTGCATACATCCCCTTTGCTGGCTAGGATATATACCTATATCAATATAGATATAGATATAGATATAGATATCTATCTGTGGTGCCCCCCCTGCTGAAGAAACCATCATTGGACGTGGACGCACTCACCAGCTACTGACCTGTCTCTGACTCTCTAACCTCCCCTTTTTAGGGAAAGTTATTGAACGGGCGGTGGCGATCCAGCTCCAGGCGCACCTAGATGGCATTGGTTTCCTGGACCCTTTTCAATCTGGGTTCCGTCCTGGCTATGGCACCAAGATGGCGTTGGTGGCCTTGATTGATGATCTCCGCCGGGAGATGGATGCAGGATGTTCAACATTTCTCATCCTGCTAGATCTCTCGGCCGCTTTTGACACCGTGGACCATGGGCTGCTGTTGAGACAGCTGCGTGACCTGGGGGGTCTGGACGGGACTGTTCTGGAATAGTTCCGCTCATTCCTCTCGGGGAGAAGCCAGTGGGTGGTGCTGGGAGCTGAAACATTTTGCCCCCGCGCTTTATCCTGCAGCATTCCGCAGGGTTTTATTCTGTCTCCACTGTTATTTAATGTATATATGCAGCCCTTGGGGAAGGTTGTGAGAGGGTTCGGGGTGCGATGTCACCAATATGCTGATGATACTCAGCTGTACCTCTCTTTTTCAACGGACCCAGACCCTGCTGTCGGTGCTATCCCAGTGTCTGGAGGCCGTGGCGGAATGGATGTGGCAGAGATGACTGAAGCTCAACCCCGATAAGATGAAGGTGATGTTGGTGAGGAGAGCGAGGGAGGTGTCAGCTCCCCTGATTGGGGGGGTTCACCCTCCTATAGCTCAGCAGGTTCAGAGTCTGGGGGTGATATTGGACACAGATCTCCACCTGGAGTGACAGGTAGAGGTAGTGGCGAAGGCCGCTTTCCATCAGTTATATCTGGTACGGAGGCTGTGTCCGTACTAGGGATGGGCGAACAGATCGCGGTTCGGGTTCGGCCATTCGGTTCGGCTGCGTTCGGTTCATCCGTTTGGTTTGGCAGCTCAGTTAGTTTGCCGGGTTCGGGTTCGGCCGTTCTGTTTGGCCGTTCGGCCATTCGGTTTGGCCTTTTGGGAAATGTTATGGGTGGTTTTTTTGTTTTTTATATGGTTTTTTTGGTTCTTTATTGGGTTTTATATGGTTTTCTTTTGTTTTTTATTTGTTTTTTTTGTTTTTATATGGGGTTTATTTATTTTTTTAAAATCTAATATTATATATCTACACTAAATCTAACTGCTATTAACTATTCTAAATGCTATGAACTAAATGGATTATCTAATAAGTACACAGACCTACTCCTACAAACAC
>QEPC01004965.1:295637-309099 GCA_003113815.1 Sphenodon punctatus
CCCCCCCCCTCCGTCCCTGGGCCTGCCAGCCCTGTTTTTCCCGCCCAAACTCACCCGAATGGGGCCAAACTGTTCGGGGCTTCGCACATTCGGTTCGGCTGTCCAAACGGGCCGAGTTCAGACCAAACAGCCAAACCACGTTCGCACATCCCTACTCTCTGCTACTATGTGCTTTCTTGGAGGAGAGGGGCACTGACAATGGAGCACTTGTCCACCTGGACTTTCCCTGGCCTAATACTCCATAAAGGGAGGAGGGTGTATGTCAGAAAAGAGATGGAGATAAGGTGATTTGAGTATTTTTTATTGAACCCACTGCTGTTGTGACTTTGTGATACTCCACAATGTTGGATATCTTCACTCTTCCCCTTTCTGAGATAGCCTTAGCCTTATCCTCCTGAATTACATTCTGGTGGTGACCTTGCCTGAGGAAAAAGAAACGTGGGAGGAGAGAGCAGTGGCACAGTGCTACCTTTTGACCCACTCAAGATGATCTCCCTAGGTGGACAGAAACACCCAGGAAAGGGAAGTGTAGTCCCACTACACTCATCCTGGTTGATGTCAGTCCCCAGGCTGTCTCTATTTCAAAGGGGTGGGAGGAGGGTTTCCAGGCTGCTGAGCATTAAATGTGCACTGTTGAGTGATTTATGCACAGTCTGTACCTGCATTATTGAGTGATGCAAGATGCCATCCTTGGAGATAAATCCCAAAGACCCATCACACTGGCCACTTTTTATTAGAAAATCATCACTGTCACCAAAGGAACACTGAAGCTCTGACTGGTGTCCAAGTGCTGTCTTTACCACTGTTCTAACTCCTCTTTTCAACATGCCCAAGGAACAAATCAACTTCATCCCCCCAAGTTCTCATTTTGAAACAGATTATAACAATTACCTGCTCAGTCAGTCTGTGTCAGTGAGTATAAACAAGTTTGACATGAGAATCAATTTTATTATCCTTAATTTTATTTTTAGGCACCTAATTTGTTTTCATATTTGATACCTTCAGCAAAACCAGACTAGTCTGCTGATCTCTTGGTTTTTTCCCTGCAGTGAATGTAATTGGACACTATCTTAGCCATGGTGTAACTGTTCCAAATGATACAGGAAAGTAAACGAAGGCTGCTAGGTTAAAGACATCTTTGAATATATATTTGTGATTAACTTGCAACTCTAATAAGAAATTACTAAATCAAAATACAAATGTGCAGGCAAGGTTAACAAGACAGGAAATTATAATGGCATCCTCCCTCCTCCAAAATACAGATGTCTGTGTAGATACTAGATAGGCATACTTCTGACATCTACAGACTTTTATAAGTATTGGGGAAAATACCAGAAGTCTTTTTTAAAGGAGAGAGAGCACAGTCTAGGAGACTCATCTTTTGATGCAAACGTAAGGAAGCTTGGTAACATTTCCACAACTTGCTTCATTGTGGCCAGACATTCCACAAGGGATGGACATTGTGTTGGGGTGTCCTGCACCAGAACACACAGACAATCCATCTTCCACTCCAGTAGCCATCTCATCAGGGAGGGCAATAGCCCAAATGTGGCATGTTTCAAGGCTTGAGAGGAGTGTACGTTCTTTATTAGCAGCAACATAAAAGGAATCTCATCATCTCCTTTATTAGTTCTGACCAGGTGTAGATCATGTCTACATGTAGTGTACCTGGATTTCCAGAAAGCATTTGATAAGGTCCCACATAAAAGATTCTTGAGAAAATTAAAAAGTCATGGGATATGAGGTAGTGTCTTACTTTGGATTGATAACTGGTTAAAGGATAGGAAGCAAAGAGTAGGACTGAGAGGGGACATAATAGAGGTTTATAAAATCTTGAGTGGTGTGGAACGAGTAGATAGGGAACGGTTATTTACCCTCTCAAATAGCACTAGAACTAGGGGACACTCCATGAAACTAGCTGCCGGCAGATTTAAAACAAATAAAAGCAAGTACTTTTTCATTCAACGCATAATTAACTTATGGAATTTGTTGGCAGAGGATGTTGTCAAGGCCAGTAGTATAGCTGGGTTTTAAAAAGGGCTAGATAAATTCTTAGAGAATAAGTCCTTTAATGGCTATTAACCAAGTAGCTTACAGATGAACTTCTTACCGTTGGGAATTGGGAGTGAACAATAGGGAATGGTTTGCCCATTGTGACTGTTGGTTCTTCTCCCATGCAATCACGATTGGCCACTGTCAGAGGACAGGATGCTGGACTCTGCGATGTTCTGGAGCACTGCAGGTGGGACTGGTCCAGAGCAGGCAATGCCTGCCCCACTTCCACATCTGGTGGAGCACCTTTAGATGAAAGGGCCAGCCCAGGGGGAAGCGACTGGTGCAGCCAGAACTGGGGCAGCCAGTCCATCTAAAACCACCCAATGAGCTGTTAAGACACATAGAGAATCTAAAAGCACTCTATATGATCCAGCAGTACAAGTCACATTTTCAAGCAACATTTGAAAATGGGACTTGGGCTGTTGTTGACCCACTTTGGCCCATTTGAAAATTATACCTTAACTTCTCTGTTCCACTAGGTCAGATCTATTCCTGCTGTAACTTCACTTGAGCAAACAAGCTGTCTGCGATTAATTTGGTTCCTGTATAGTCCCTTATATTCTTGTTTCAGTTTGGGTCAACTCTGTTACCTATCTTGGTTGTTGTGATTTCTTCAGTCTCACTTAGGGTCATTTCTCTTATTAGCTTTTTTATTACATTACTGTCCCTCACAGCAATTTCAGCCAAGCATTCCTCTTGCCTGGCTTTAATGTAACAAAATTCAATAATGTGAATCCAAAACAAATGGCCCTTGGCATATAGTATTAACTTTTTACACATTATATTTGAGAGAGTTACATTAAATCAGGCAGATAGAGAACATCCTGCACTTTACCCCTTGGTGACTCAAAGCTGAACCCAAGGAAGGTGACACAAAAATAACAAAGCTGAATTTGGCCAGCAGTGTTTGAATTAGTTTACTTTAAAGAGTGCACTCACTTTG
This sequence comes from Sphenodon punctatus, assembly GCA_003113815.1. Lineage (NCBI taxonomy): Eukaryota > Metazoa > Chordata > Lepidosauria > Sphenodontia > Sphenodontidae > Sphenodon > Sphenodon punctatus. The sequence continues at coordinate 298,636 of QEPC01004965.1, forward strand.
CTCAGCATCCCAAAGGCATGCTTCTAATGTATTGAACTCTCCATGGTTTTAAAACAAACAGACATTTAAACAAAAATAAGATGTCTTGTGTGATCTGAAAATTGGAAAACCAAAGAGAAAGTGGTCATTAAGACATAGCTAGTCTATGAACAAAGTTGTCTTTAAAGGATTTCTTTTTACATCTGTTTCTTACATCTTGACAAGCAGACCAATATGGGCTTCTTTAATATTATTTTTTAAGTGTTTCAGTTATTTATTTATAATAGTTTAGGCAGTGAAGTTCCTTTATGAAATATGTTTGTGCCCCAAATCAAATCAAATATGGGAAAAATATGTTCTTTCTTGGGGTAATAGCCATTCATCAGGCCTTTTACAGCCCCAGACACCCACACACCCTTTCTTTTAGACCAGGGTTGACAAGATTCGTAGTGCACACAATCCACTTGATCCAGGTGTCAAAATCAGGTGATCTACCAGAATCCCTCTTGCTGGCTCTGGCATACCAGGTGAGGACCATAGGGCTCCCCAGGAACTGGTCTCAGAAGTGGAAAGGAGAATCTTCCTTTAGACACAGCCATTCTCGCTAAATTGGAGGTGGTCTCCTAACCCATCTTCTCCCCAGAGACACTTCTTGGGGTACCAGTCCCACTCTCCTTTCCAGAAACAGTCTCTGATAGGGATGGGCGAACAGATCGCGGTTTGTGTTCAGGCATTCGGTTCGGTTCGGTCGTTCAGTTTGGTCGTTCAGTTCGTTCGCCAAGTTCGGGTTTGGCCGTGCGGTTTGGTTGTGATCGGTTCAGGCGTTCGGAAAAAGTATCATGAGAGCGCGTAATCATGCAGGAAATCGGAAATTTGAGTGCGTTCGGAGCTGTGTGGCAAGAGAGTGTGTGTTTGTGGGTGGTTGCTTGGTTTTGTGTGTTTTGGCTGTTTGTGTTTGGTTTGGCTGTGTTGTTTTGGTTGGTGAGTGTTGGTGGGTGACTGTGTGTGAGTGAGCTTTTTGAAGGCAAAAAAATAAATAAATGAACAAGACTGTTGTCTTGATTCCCCGGCTGGGAGCCGACTTGGTGCTCCCAGAGCCAGTGTTGGTGGTGGAGGAGGAAGAGGTCACTGGCCCAGCCCCTGGACCATCGGTGGTGGTGGCCGGCTCCTCAGATGAGGAGCAAGCAATGGGCACAGGAGGTGCTGCCAGGTTTGTAAACTTTTTTTTTTTTACTTTGAGGACAAGAAAGGCTCTATCCATTAGAGCAAGCTCACTGGCGTGCGGGTGGATGTGTGGGTGGTGGGCATCAGCAGGTAGCAGCAGATGTCTGCCACAGAAAGAGGGGGTACTGTAGTGTGGGGGGCTCTTCCAGTAATCAGGCATGAGCACAAGCAGCACCCCCACCCAAACATGTGCCAGGCTAGCAAGGGTCTCCACTCTCCAGTTGCCATTCCATTCCCTACGCACCCCCAAATAAGGACAGGATTTGCATGTGCCAGTCAGGGCCTTTCTAGTTGCAATCCCTAGCATCCCGTAGCACCCCAAGGAGGGCAGGATTTGGATGTGCCAGCCAGGGCCTTTCTAGTTGCAATCCCTAGCATCCCCTAGCACTCCAAGGAGGGCAGGATTTCCACGTGCCAGCAAGGGTACTTCAAGTTGCCATCGCTACTAGCACCCCAAGGAGGGCAGGATTTGCATGTGCCAGCCAGGGCCTTTCTAGTTGCAATCCCTAGCATCCCCTAGCACTCCAAGGAGGGCAGGATTTCCACGTGCCAGCAAGGGTACTTCAAGTTGCCATCGCTACTAGCACCCCAAGGAGGGCAGGATTTGCATGTGCCAGCCAGGGCCTTTCTAGTTGCAATCCCTAGCATCCCCTAGCACTCCAAGGAGGGCAGGATTTCCACGTGCCAGCAAGGGTACTTCAAGTTGCCATCGCTACTAGCACCCAAAGAGGACAGGATTTGCACATGCCAGCAAGGGTCACATCCCTCCGCAGCACTCAAAGAAGGGCAGGATTTGCACGTGCCAGCCAGGGTCTCTCCATTTGACATTCCATTCCCTAGCATCCCCTAGCACCCCAAGGAGGGCAGGATTTGCACGTGGCAGCCAGGGTCACATCTCCCGTTGCCATCCCTAGCACCCCAAGGAGGTAGGACAAGAGGCATCATCATAAATGCATGATATTACTTTGGTGTTCTTAATGTGTTCCCATTTCAGAGAGGAATCGGATGCTGATCCCAGCACTGGTGCCAAGCCAAGGAGAACACCTAGGCGGAGGTCACCAGTGACACCCCCAGACATTTGGCAGAGAAGTTCGGATGTCTGGAGGTTTTATGAGATGGGTGAGGGAATCGCCATTTGCAAGGTAAGGCACAGGGACTGGAACAACTGGGAATGGATTGCCCTATGACCTGTTAGGAATGGAAGTCCCTTTCAGAGAGAGATTGGTCACCCAGTCCACCCACTTGTGGAGACAGAATGCAGGCAGGGCTTGACAGACCATTGGTCTGACACAGTATGACACTTCTTATGTTCCTATCTTTTTATGCTCTTTAGTTCTGTGGCAAAAGAATCAGGAGGCAGAAAGAGGGGACCATATTGGGGCTCATTGCCCATATTGAAAAACTCCACAGCCTGAAGGTGAGGCGGCAGGAGGACTCTGCTGTGGCCGTGGAGCCTCAGCCTCAGTGCCAGAAGAAGGTGGGGGAAGGCAACCGGGAAGCATTGACATGTAAGCTCTTCCCCCTCCTCCAGCCCCAACATGGAGTCCCCTGGGCCCCGGGAGTCTGCTGCGGCCAAGGCCTTTTGGGCCGAACTTGAGAGGTCTGGCTGCCAAATGATTAAGGGCGTCCGCTGCCTGGAGAACTGCCTGATGGAACAGTTTCAGATGCTCGGGGTGGAGAAAAAGAAGGTGGAGGTGTACGCCGAGTATGTCTCCACCGAGATGGAAGGCGGCCTGTACCTATACCACCAGGTGGTCTCCAGGTGGCATCGGGACATGGAAGGGGCCATGGAGTTTGCCGTCTCCCATGGCTATGAGATGGAAGATGACTGGGTGGCCGCCCGTCAGTCCTATGCTGCGCCCCAATGCCTTCTGCCTTTCCCCCAAGTCCTGGGGGACAGGCGTAGAGACTAATAGTTTTTCCTTTATAAGTTTCCTTTAAATTTTTGGTTTTGGTTTCATAATGTTGTTGTTGTTGTTGTGGTTGTAAATAGTTTAAATAAAAGTTGTTATATTTGTTGTTACGAGCTTCGTTTGACCTGTCCAATATTTTATCCCTATGTGCTGAAGTTCTGAAAGGCAGATGGCAGAATCTCATACAGCCTGTCAATCCCTACCAGCAGCATCTGGCTGGCTCCACATGAAGCGTAGTTAAGGTATTAACCCAAAGGAAGCAGCAGGGTCTCAACTTGCAGACAGCCCGTCAGGAGGGGCAGGGCTGGTGTCTGTGTGGGTGTGCCAGAAAGAAAGAGAGACAGACTCCTTGGTAGCGGGCGGTGGGTGTTGTGGTTGGACAGTGGATTGCTGATTGCCAGGGTACAGAACCCTTTGCACAGATAGGATTTTTATGGACCCGGTGGGTGTGGGCCTTTGGCAGCAGAAGGTTGCCAGGGTACAGAACCCTTTGCACAGACAGCATATAAGACTGGGGGCTGGGAGCTTTTGGCAGCAGCAAACATGCTGGGGCAGGCAGGCAGCATGGCATGAGCAGCATTCAGGCAGGATTTGAGCTTGGCAACCTGGCTGGGCAGGCAGGCAAGCAGTCACAGCAGTTTGGCATGAGAGGCAAGTGGGCAGGCTGAGGCAAGCTTTGAACTGACAATGGCAACCTGGCCAGGCAGGCAGGCAGCATGGCATGAGCGGCAATCAGGCAGGCTTTGAGCTTGGTAGCCTTGGCAGGCAGACAGAGTGCATGGCATGATTGGGAGCAGCAGCATCCATCGAGTTTCACGGGTACAGATGCCTTGGCTGTCACAGACAACATATAGGCCTGGGGGCCATTAGCACTAACAGCAGAAGACAGTGGGTTTCCAGGTTACAGAACCCTTGGCACAGACAGCATATAGGCCTGGCCTAGGGGCCATTGGCACCAGCAGACATTGTTTGCCAGGGTACAGAACCCTTGGCACAGATGGCATATAGGCTTGGCCTGGGGACCATTGACACCACCAGACATAAGTTGTCAGGGTACAGAACCCTTGGCACAGACAGCATATAGGCCTGGGGGCCATTGGCACTAGCAGCAGCAGACATTGGTTTCTGGTGCAGGCAGTTAGGTGGAGTGGCATGAGTGGCAGTCAGGTAGACTGAGGCAGGGTTTGAGCTTTGCAACCTGGGTGGGCGGGCAGGCAGCATGCGTGGCATGTGGCATGAGAGGCAGTAGGGCAGGCAGGCATGGGCAGGCTCTGAGCTAGGCAGGCTCTGAGCTAGGGTGGGCAGAGAGGCACCTTGGCATGGGAGGAAGGAAGGTGGACTGAGGCATGCTTTGAGCTTGGCTGAAAGCTCAGCGTGTAGACAGGCAGTGTGGCATGAGAGGCAGTGGGACAGGAGTGCTGGGACTTTGGCAGCAGGGCACTCAGATAGGCTAGCAAAGACTGTGCAGCGTGAGAGAGTGAAAGCAAGTCAGTGTCACATAGGCGGGCCAAGATCGTGTAGCCATAGACTGGCTTGCAGGCTTAGAGTTTGTTTCCCAATGGCACCCTGCATCATGAGGTCAGTCAGATAACGCGGCTGAGGCCATCTAGTATGAGAGAGGGAGAGAGAGAGAGGCAGGTTGGTTGCGAGGCATTGGGAGGGAGGGACAGCATCTCAGAAACATAGGAGCAGTATCCCTAGCCCAGATTGAGGAGGAGGAGGAGGAGGAGGAGGAGGAGGAGAAGGAGGAGGAGCCCCATCCAGACTGCCCCTGGCATGGGATTGCGCACTGCACCATCACTCCTTGTCCAGGGGCAGCTCGTGGAATCCCAGCAGCGGAAGGTTCACCTTTAGGAACAACAACTGCTCCACCAACTTGGCCCCCAGTCTCAGGCACTGCAGGGAGCAAATGTCCCCCGCCAAAGAGAACACCCGCTTGCTGGGGACACTGGTTGGTAGGCAGGACAGGATACCCTTGGCCACTTTCGAGACGGCCGGCTACACGTTGGCCTTGCCGGCCCAGTAGGCCAAGGGATCGCTGCTGGGATCAATGCATGGCTCCTCCTCCAGGTAGGTCTCCACTGCTGCTGAAGTGCCATCATACTCCCTCTGGTAGCTGGGTGGGCACCACCTGCCCCACTGCCCTCAGCCATGCTGCTTGCCCCTTTGTGCTGGGACCCATGCTCCCCAGAGTGGCCTGCACACAGGAGGAGCTGCTGGCAGTAGGGGTCCTGCTGCTGCTTCTCATCCTGCTTCTGGTGCTGCTGCTACCTCTAGGGCTGTGGGCAGGGATAGACTCAGATGGCTGGAAGGGGTCACTGCTCCCACTCCCACCATCCACAGGGGCATCCTGCTGCATGACCCACTCTGACTGCTGGACCTTCTGCACCAGTGCACCCTTCCAGAGGCCATAGACCACTGTCTAACATGCTATGCTGCCCTTGATCCTGGGGTCCAGCATGGTTGCCAGGACATAGTCCTCCTGGCGCAGGAGCTCATCAAAGCGTGCACTTAGCCCCGCCTTCAGCTTCCGTGCCAGGTCAAGCGCCTCATCTTAGATCTTCCTGCCCGGAGGGCCACAATCTGCCCCACGAGAATCTCATCCAGACTCCTCTGGAGACTATGGACCAGTAGGGTCACCTGGCTGAGGGTGACGGTGGAGCTGCTCACGTTCTCCGTCACAGCCAGGAATGGTCTCAAGATGAAGACCATGTGAGTAAGGATCTCCCATTCCTCCATGTTGTACCCTGAAGGTGCCTCAATGGCTGTCTCCAGTTCCACCTGATGCAGGGCGGCTTTCTCCTCAAGAAGCCACTTGAGCATCAGGAAGGTGGAATTCCACCTGGTGGAGACATCCTGGATGAGCTGGTGCACTGGGGACCCTTGCTCAGCCTGCTTCTCCCGGAGGAGCTCACTGCCCTTCATGCTGCAGTTGAAGAACCCCGCCAGCTTCCTCCCCCACTTGATCAGGGAGCTAATGGTGCCTGGCCCAATCCCCTTCTCCACCAAGCCCAGAACGTCCTTCACCACAAGATGGTTGGTGTGTGGATGCTTGTGAAGCCCCCGTCACAGACTGCCTTTAGAATATTGACCACGTTGTCCGTGACCACACAGCCCTTGGTCAAGGCCATGCCTGGCATGACCCACTCCCTCACCATGGTGGCCAGGGCTGCCTCGAGGTTCCTTGATGTGTGAGAGCTGTTCATGACTTGTGCCTGAAGCAGGGCCCACCTGTACCCTGCTTCAGAACCCCTCCTGCCACTGCCAAGCGCTGCCTCTGGGTCCTGGTGAACTGACAGTGCTGCTGGGGAGGCTCCTGNTAGCACTAACAGCAGAAGACAGTGGGTTTCCAGGTTACAGAACCCTTGGCACAGACAGCATATAGGCCTGGCCTAGGGGCCATTGGCACCAGCAGACATTGTTTGCCAGGGTACAGAACCCTTGGCACAGATGGCATATAGGCTTGGCCTGGGGACCATTGACACCACCAGACATAAGTTGTCAGGGTACAGAACCCTTGGCACAGACAGCATATAGGCCTGGGGGCCATTGGCACTAGCAGCAGCAGACATTGGTTTCTGGTGCAGGCAGTTAGGTGGAGTGGCATGAGTGGCAGTCAGGTAGACTGAGGCAGGGTTTGAGCTTTGCAACCTGGGTGGGCGGGCAGGCAGCATGCGTGGCATGTGGCATGAGAGGCAGTAGGGCAGGCAGGCATGGGCAGGCTCTGAGCTAGGCAGGCTCTGAGCTAGGGTGGGCAGAGAGGCACCTTGGCATGGGAGGAAGGAAGGTGGACTGAGGCATGCTTTGAGCTTGGCTGAAAGCTCAGCGTGTAGACAGGCAGTGTGGCATGAGAGGCAGTGGGACAGGAGTGCTGGGACTTTGGCAGCAGGGCACTCAGATAGGCTAGCAAAGACTGTGCAGCGTGAGAGAGTGAAAGCAAGTCAGTGTCACATAGGCGGGCCAAGATCGTGTAGCCATAGACTGGCTTGCAGGCTTAGAGTTTGTTTCCCAATGGCACCCTGCATCATGAGGTCAGTCAGATAACGCGGCTGAGGCCATCTAGTATGAGAGAGGGAGAGAGAGAGAGGCAGGTTGGTTGCGAGGCATTGGGAGGGAGGGACAGCATCTCAGAAACATAGGAGCAGTATCCCTAGCCCAGATTGAGGAGGAGGAGGAGGAGGAGGAGGAGGAGGAGGAGGAGCCCCATCCAGACTGCCCCTGGCATGGGATTGCGCACTGCACCATCACTCCTTGTCCAGGGGCAGCTCGTGGAATCCCAGCAGCGGAAGGTTCACCTTTAGGAACAACAACTGCTCCACCAACTTGGCCCCCAGTCTCAGGCACTGCAGGGAGCAAATGTCCCCCGCCAAAGAGAACACCCGCTTGCTGGGGACACTGGTTGGTAGGCAGGACAGGATACCCTTGGCCACTTTCGAGACGGCCGGCTACACGTTGGCCTTGCCGGCCCAGTAGGCCAAGGGATCGCTGCTGGGATCAATGCATGGCTCCTCCTCCAGGTAGGTCTCCACTGCTGCTGAAGTGCCATCATACTCCCTCTGGTAGCTGGGTGGGCACCACCTGCCCCACTGCCCTCAGCCATGCTGCTTGCCCCTTTGTGCTGGGACCCATGCTCCCCAGAGTGGCCTGCACACAGGAGGAGCTGCTGGCAGTAGGGGTCCTGCTGCTGCTTCTCATCCTGCTTCTGGTGCTGCTGCTACCTCTAGGGCTGTGGGCAGGGATAGACTCAGATGGCTGGAAGGGGTCACTGCTCCCACTCCCACCATCCACAGGGGCATCCTGCTGCATGACCCACTCTGACTGCTGGACCTTCTGCACCAGTGCACCCTTCCAGAGGCCATAGACCACTGTCTAACATGCTATGCTGCCCTTGATCCTGGGGTCCAGCATGGTTGCCAGGACATAGTCCTCCTGGCGCAGGAGCTCATCAAAGCGTGCACTTAGCCCCGCCTTCAGCTTCCGTGCCAGGTCAAGCGCCTCATCTTAGATCTTCCTGCCCGGAGGGCCACAATCTGCCCCACGAGAATCTCATCCAGACTCCTCTGGAGACTATGGACCAGTAGGGTCACCTGGCTGAGGGTGACGGTGGAGCTGCTCACGTTCTCCGTCACAGCCAGGAATGGTCTCAAGATGAAGACCATGTGAGTAAGGATCTCCCATTCCTCCATGTTGTACCCTGAAGGTGCCTCAATGGCTGTCTCCAGTTCCACCTGATGCAGGGCGGCTTTCTCCTCAAGAAGCCACTTGAGCATCAGGAAGGTGGAATTCCACCTGGTGGAGACATCCTGGATGAGCTGGTGCACTGGGGACCCTTGCTCAGCCTGCTTCTCCCGGAGGAGCTCACTGCCCTTCATGCTGCAGTTGAAGAACCCCGCCAGCTTCCTCCCCCACTTGATCAGGGAGCTAATGGTGCCTGGCCCAATCCCCTTCTCCACCAAGCCCAGAACGTCCTTCACCACAAGATGGTTGGTGTGTGGATGCTTGTGAAGCCCCCGTCACAGACTGCCTTTAGAATATTGACCACGTTGTCCGTGACCACACAGCCCTTGGTCAAGGCCATGCCTGGCATGACCCACTCCCTCACCATGGTGGCCAGGGCTGCCTCGAGGTTCCTTGATGTGTGAGAGCTGTTCATGACTTGTGCCTGAAGCAGGGCCCACCTGTACCCTGCTTCAGAACCCCTCCTGCCACTGCCAAGCGCTGCCTCTGGGTCCTGCCACCAGTGTGCAGTTACTGCCAGGTAGGCGTGCTGGGTGTTCCTGGAAGACAATAGGTCAGTGGTGAAATGGACTGTGGCCCCCCAGTCCCTGCCATCTGCTCCCTCACCCGCTCCTTCAAAGCCCTGTAGAACTGTGGCACCACAGTCCGACTCAGGGTGGAGTGGGAAGGCAGCTTAAAGTTGGGGACCAGGAAACCAATCAGCCACTGGAAGCCCTTGTCCTCCACAATTGAGAAGGGCTGCCCATCCAGGGCAATCATTTCTGCCAACATGTGCTTCGCTTTCTCTTGGAAGCCAGTGCCACAGCGTCCTGCCAATGGCCTTGACAGATCCCCCCACCCCAGCTCCGCCATGGTGAACTGACAGTGCTGCTGGGGAGGCTCCTGCTTCTGTTCTGCCCCCCTAGCAAGAGGAATACTGCTCCTGCTGCTAGAGGCAGCAATTGGTGCCGGTGCAGGATGCTTTCCCGCTGAAGGAGCCGGGCGCCTGGCTGCTGCAGTCGCGAACCCACTTGCATCCACTTCCCCTGCCTTCCCACTGAGCAACAGAGCACTGTGGCATGCCTTGAGGTGCCTTACCATTGCCGTTCTCCCCAGGTTGCTGAGCACCTGCCCACACTTTACCACCTTTTTGCGCACAGTGCACTGCACCTCTCTGGGATCATCTGCCCACACCTGCTTAAAATGATCCCAGACAGAGGATTTTTTTTCCCCTCCTGCCTTCTGGCCCACCCCGGGTGATGCACTGCTGCCAGTGCTGCTGGAAAGTGGAGAAATTGGTGGCACTGGTGACACAGCTCTGGGAGAAGGTTCAGTCATCGCCTCAGCTGCAGACATCTCCTCTGCAGCACAGTGTCTGCCTCTTCCTCACTGTCCCCGATCACGGTGATGTCCCATGAAGGGGAGTACTGGGACCCTGAGGCTAGACTTCCCGTGCCCGCCATGCTGCTGGCAGCACTCTCCCTGTGCCCCCCTCTATAGCTGCTAGTGCTGCTGCTGCTCCTCTCCCTACTGATATTGCCCAGGGATCGGGCCCTGACTCTAGCAGCCGGGGTGGGATCCACCAGCTCTGGACTTCTGAGGATCGCCTCAACAATGGGGGACATTGGTGACCCTGTATGAACATCGGAAGCAGCACCAGCACCTGCTCCAGCACCAGAAGCAGCAGCGGAGACAGACGCAGCCTCAAGTCCTGTAGGCCTTCCAGTGCCCTGCGTGGCAGTTGAGGAGGCCACTTCCAGGAGGCGACCCTGAGCTGCTGAAGCCTGGGGCCCTAAAGCAGGTCTGCTGAGTTTGGGGCATGGTGATGTGCTCGGACTACGGCTGTTGCCTGCTGCCACTCCCCTGGCATGGCCCCTTCTGCCTCTGGCACATGCCCCATTGCCTCCCCTATGGGCAGAAGACTGGCTTCCCCTTCCCTTCTCAATTTCTCCCTCCAAAATAATGTTTTTATGTCTTTTTAAAAAAAAAAAATTTAAGTTATTTAAATTTTTTATACACATATATATATATATATATATATATATGTGCCAGAGGCAGAAGGCAGAATATATATATATATATATATATATATATATATATATATATATATATATATATATATATATATATA
>QEPC01004965.1:309772-352953 GCA_003113815.1 Sphenodon punctatus
GATTGGGCAGGCTGGCTGCTATTCCAAGCCTCTCCACCCCTGGTGCCTGGAAGTCTGCTCCTCAGCTGACTCCCCCTCCCCGTCACATTTTGCCTTCCAGTGACACGTTTTTGCCACCCGAACGCGATCCGAACTGACCGAACTGTTCGGTCATTTCAACATTCGGAATCGAATTAAGTTCAGTCAGTTCGGGTTCAGTCATCTGAACAGGCCGAGTTTGGGCCAAACTCCAAATTTCCGAACCGCATTCGCCCATCCCTAGTCTCTGAGAGGCTGGTCCTGATGCCATGATCTACTGGGGGTTAATATGTAATTTACCAGTAGATCAAAACTGTCTTTTGACCACCCTGTTTTCAACTCCTACTAACATCATAACATACCATCCATTACCTTATTTGCCACTGACTCATTGCACAAGTCAGCCTCTACACCTCAGCTAATGAATTTAATATCCACCAAGCTTTAAGGGGCCCTGACAGATAATTACTTAGTTTTTTGAGAACGGCTTTGAAGCCCTTGGTTGATAGGTGCTATATTACAAAGCAATATTACTTTAAGAAGCTATTGATAATCTCAGCAGAGACGTCAAAGGTGGACTGAATGGTCATTAGCAAGACCCCTCCCTACGGGTGGCTTCTTAATGTCAGATTTGACAAAGGAGGTGAAGTGTACTATCCATGGTTCTACTGATGCTTTGTCAGAGTAGGAACATGGGGCAGTCCAGCTGCAGCAGCTGCAGTGCAGCCCTTCTCTGTGCAGCCTGCATGGGACTATTGGGTAATTGCCACCATGCAGCAGCATACATGTCTATTCAAGTGGCTACACACTAGGATGGCATCATCATTTCTAGCACAGGATGGGCTTTCCTCGTAGCTTGTGAAATGTCTGATAATACCCATTGAAGAATGGGAAAAACATGGATAGGAAGAACACTGGCAAGGTATTTTTTACACACACTTTCCATTAGAACCAAGACACCCCTGGGAATATCATCCAGGGAAGCAAATGTGTGCAGCGCTCCAAAATTAAATCTCAGCACTCATTGACCAGCTGATGAAAAATACATAAAAAGCCTCCTAGCTGATTGATTGGTACTTGGTGTTTTGCCATTTGAGGTGTCTCTGCCTAGAAGATGTTATGTGTAAAAGAGGCCTAAGTGTTTTCTAGTGAAGTTCTAATTATTACAGGACACATGAGGCTTTGATATAGCTACAAAGGGAAGCAAGTTGAGATAATATCAAGATGGACATAGTACCATAACCTAGAAGACTACTAGAATGAGACAAAATCTTCCCTAAGATGCCCACTGAAGTGAACTGGAGGTTCATACTGTGATGTAAGAGCAGAGTTTGGTTCTTTGTAGTGTCTCAAGCTACCTTGAGCTTCGTGATTTCTCAATCATCTTTTCCTCATTCCCCCCTCCCCCACCCATTTACTGGCAACCTCTAACTTTTAAAATCTTCTCAAATTCACTCCCAAGAGGCACTGGCTTTGCTGTTGGCTAGACTGTCACTATTGCTAATGAGTGGATTTCCTTCCATGTGAAGCAGCATACACTCATCTGATCATATTTCCTTCCATCTGTCCACTCAGTCACATCCTGCTTTGAACTTTTGCCCTCACTTTAACTCTGTATGCAGGCTTACAATCCTCAGACATAACGATGCATAGATATACTTACGTTTATCTACCACAGCCAGAGCAGCCTCAGGGAGAGTTATTTAATAGCTCCTGTTATGAGGATAAAGTTATTTATAAATATGGATGGAACAGGGCACTCCAGTGGGAGGTATCTAGTGCTACACACTTTTCTCAGGTGTGTCTGTAGGAGTGAGTCCTGATTTAACAAAGCTTCCCCCTTCATGCACCTCACACAGTCTGCACCACCTGCAACTACCATGCAGATGAGCACAGCATTGAGAGTTTTATATTAACAGCATTGAAGATGGTGGAAGAGGGAAATTATCCATTACACTTATGATTATTAAGTTAAATAATTTTGAATATTCTAACAGTTGTGGTGTGGCTGTGAAGAGTTCAAGGCCTTGAATGGCTCACTGAGCAACTATAATTACCTATATTTTCAGGACACACTTGAGAAACTGCTGGTAAAAGAAAGCAGGAGTGTGTTTTGGACATTGGTTGGGAACCACTGACTGCACTAGCACGTACAGACTAAAGGCTGGCATTTTGTTTGAACGAAGCAGTCACTAATACTACAATGGGCAAATTCAACTCCAACTTGCCAACAAGTCAAGCATGGCAGCTGCACACTCAGATTACAGAACAATATTCAGCTGGGACAATACCAAGGACAATACAGAAGTGCAGAGGATGGAAAAATCTGCTTTATGAAATGTTCCCAATAGTTTTCATATCAAAGAAATCAATACAGGAAGAGATCTTTATTTTCAGGCATTCCAAGTGAGTCTAGAACTTGGAACAAGCCATAGCTTGTTGGGTTTTACTCAGAAGTATGTAACAAGATGAAATGGCAGTGACTATCCTTGGATATAAAATCACAATGGGTTGGTTGGCAAATGGTTGTGGTTGTTTTCATGGAAAGTAGTTTTGCCGCTATCTTTGTTATACTAAGAATTAACCCAAAGTGCTAGAAGTGGACAAAGTATCCTTGATTTAAGTGGGATTCTCTTCAGTTTTATGGAAGTCATTTTCAGTATCATCAGCATAGACCTCCTCTACAGATTGTGTTTCAGACGGATCGTATGTTCGTATATTGAGCAGAAAGGTAGCCAGAACTGACCCTTATTGAAGACCATTGTGGAAACTTTTAAGGTGACTGAATTTCAACCCAAATTATAAGATGAAACTTCAGATGCTGATCATTTCTTGGATGAACCACACCACTGACCTACAGGAAATTTGCAGCAGTTTAACAGTCACGGACATACCATACATTCCTGCAGTAAACCCTGCTGTTTCTCCTTGGGCCCTGCTATTTCCTCATTGGCATCCTGACAGTAAGATGTTTGTCTGGGATAGACATAGCACCCATAGTGACAGCCTAGTAGGTAGACTGGGCTGCTCTGGTGTATCCCCAAGACTCTTATGTGTTCATGTTCTGAATCTCCAAAGTCCAGACTGGTTGGGTGAGAAAAAAACATGAATACCCTATAATCACTGGGGGACAAAGAAAAAAATCAGGAACCAGTTTCATCCCTATTGATTGGTTTGTGTCTGTTTCCATTTACAAAGCTTTCTTCACAAGGAGATGGGTTACATTTTTATTCCTTTTCTTACCCAAAAAGAAAAGATAAGATTCTTGTTGTCTAGAGAGTGTGGTTGCCATGATGGTCTCAAATGTAAGAAGTTGAGACAAAGTAGTTTGGATGACAGCTTTTATTGGACCAACTTCTGTTGGCAAGAGTATGTAAGCTTTTGAGCCACACAGAGCCCTTCCTTAGGCATGTCAGGACTATAGACTGAGCGAGTGCATGTTCACTGGATGAGCAGACCAACACCAACTCTGCTGCTTCTCAGGGCCCTCAATAAACAAAACTGTGGAACTTGAAGATTCCCAATTGCTGCCGTGGGGATGTTTCAACATTCAGTGAATGAGAACCACAGTAGAGCTACTGCTTTCCTACATATAACTATTGTGTCCCTCCATACCCATTATTAAAATCCCTTTCAGAACTTAGACTCATTTACTCTTCTCTGCTTTCTGCAATATATAGTAGACCTGGGGCACATGCAGCCATGCATTAACTATTAACATCAGCTACTTTATATGCTCAGTACCTCCACTCACAGAGTGTTTAATTTGCATTTCAGATTGCATTCTGTTATTGGATTTACATACTGACAGGTGGTACATGACCACTCCAAATGAGACTCAGTGGAAGCAATTTGAACATATGTATCCACTGTCAGTGTCTTCTCTGTTTCTGCACTGATTGGCAATATATGTAGCTCACTGCTCCTCTAAAGATGCTAGATAAGAGACTCACAAATTATGCATCAGGAGTCAAGAGGTGACACCATTTGTGGATGGAGTAATGACCCCACTGGTATTTCATATACTTTGTATGTCTTTGTGTTGCATTGTGCCTCAGTTTCCTCAAAGGGAAAATGTGCTTAGTGATCTAGGCCTGACATGATCTGGTCTAGATATAGGGCACTCTTTTCCAATATGTGGAAACTCAGTTTACACTATGCTAATAAGCCAGCCAGTTAAACAGGGTAAAGACAAATATTATTTATAAATGAGGCTATGAGACAAGGAATATTATAAATATAAAGCAATAGTTTACTTAAGTTCAAATAAAGACATGCTACAAAAGAGAAACAGTGTCAGTTAAAAAAAAATACATGACTTAAAAAGATATTTCGGTTCAAGGAACAGTTCTTATTACAAGTTCAAATATCTTAACATCTATAAGATATAACATATGCTTTAAGTATTATTGCTGTTAGTTTGCTCAATGTATCAAAGAACACACATTTATATTCACCCAGTCCTTTGCCCCATTCTGCCAGATAGAAGGTGAGAAGAAAACTCCAAGGAAGTTAGAGCTTTCTCTGAAAAATCCATCTTTCCTCTTCCTTCTTATGGAGTGAAAAAGCTTAGAATCAGTTTGGATGACGTCAGGTCAAAACAGCTGACAACAATGAGAGTTTTGTCAGAGTCATACTAGTATTGATACATACTAAACAGGTTGCTATCATTTAAGATAGGATTAACAATGAGTAAACTCCAAACAAACAAGGCCTTTTTCCTGACCTGCCAGGAAGTCACATCCTTGAGACTTGTCAACAGAAATGTTGATTTCTTGAGAGAGACAGACTTATTGTATCTCTTCTCCCAGTATATTGTTAAGAGCTTAGTAACAAGGTCATACAGGAGACAGTTCATTAGAAATTAACCATTCAAAGATCTAGTCTAGTGTTCAACATATTGAAATACAGATGGTCAAGAATATATGCTTTTTTATATGGGATACATCACATTTGCACCTGTCTGGGATCACAGAATTATATTTAAGTCTCAGCTAGGCCACACAGTTAAAACGTTTTGGAACCAGTAGTTTGAATCATTTGACAGTGTTGCTCAAAGTTTAAGGAGAGTCAGTCAAACATGGAAATCAAAGCTCTGGATTTGAAATTTTGAGCTTCACATTCTCAAAGTTTGTTTAAATATTTACCTATGTCTGTATTCACATTGAAATTTTGATTTATAAGTTTTTCCCTTCCTTAGAACTTTTCAATTTGAAATTAAATTTCACCCAGTTCTGCTTTAGCCCCTCCCCTCCCCTCCCCCTGTTCTTTTCATTCCACACTGCAGAAGGTTGCACTGAACTCAGATAATGGCTGAGAACATTCTCAAAGCAGCACACTCCAGAAGACATTCCAGTCATAATGTACTCTATTTGTATCTAGGCATTGCACAGATCTAGCCACAAATAGGGTGTATTAGGATAGTAGGTAGCGCATCTGCTGCAGCATGTAGATGCTGTGGTACAAGTTAGTATGTGATCATACAACCCCTAGACAGGAGGATAGGATGTAGCATTTATCCAGGTTACTTCTCCAGCTCTGACTCAGACATCCTTTGTAACTGTGAGCAAGTTACTTAACATTGACTCAGTATACTAGATGAATTACCATAGATAATGTTACATTATCTCCAAGGAAAATAACCCTTTCTGTGGTCACTACATCACTGCCCCTGTATCTGGTAAACTAACACCTTCTTCAGTCTCTTCTGAGCGGGATGGTGGGGGCATATCCTGCATATCCCTCTTGACCTCCTCTTAGAGCATTCAAACAAACATTACCCCTGAGAAAAGAACTCTAAGTAGGCCCAGAGGTAATTATGCCACATATAACTCCCACTCACACTCCAAGCTATTTGTGTGGACATTAACGAGTTCCCCAAGGGTAGGGGCAAATTACCCAGGGGTTAGAATTTCATGTGATCAAGCCCCACAGTCTGCAAAATGGGGATAATTGGCTTACTTCACAAGAGAACTGTCAGGAGTAATGTTTGTGAAGCATTTTGGAATGCCCAGACTGGAAATACCAGAGAAGCACAAAGTATTATGGAATGTCAGCCACCAACCCCAAATTTTCTTGCTTTTGCAAAGGGTTGGATTTAAACTGACATCAGTTTAACAGTTTCATTATGCAGTGCTATGTAGTTAAAACACCCTCCTGCTTCCCTCCACCTGCCAGAATCAAATTATTGCCATCACATTTAGTTAAAAGCCATCTGCAAAAATAAGCTTTTGAGTTTTAAGTGAATTTCAAGATAATGCTTAAGACCTTCCAGAAAACAAAGTCAAGTCATGGTTCAGTTCACACTGCTGGTGGTTGCTAATTTTACTGAGAATGATCAAAGCAAGGATGGTGGCAGACACAGTATAATTCCATTTCATAGTAAAAAAAAAAAACTCCAGTTTACAAGAAAATGAAGGGTCTTGCAAATTCAATCATGCACTAAAAAGCATAGAAATTGCAAGTTAATGCTCCCATCTTAACTTCTGTGCCATGTTAGCAGTAAAGTCATTGTACAGTCTCACATATTGTACACACTTACAACTTAGGCTCCATGCACCTGCAATTCGCCTTTGTCTTTCAGCCCCAACCCTCTTCCTCTGCAGGTTGGGGGCAACACTGAAGCTGGGGACAGGAAGCATGAGCTGGGCCCACATACCCCCACCCCCACTTCTTTAAGAAAGAGAATTTAGGAGTCCTGGCTTCCAGACTCTCCACCGCAGTCTAATCCAGTAGGCTGCACTCCCTTCACAAGCAACTTAATAATCCTGGTTGGTTCCTAGCTTGTTCTCCTCTCCCCTGCTCAGCTCTCAACCTTGTAACAGACAACCCAGATGTCCTGCGTCCAAGTTGCCCCTCTAACCCTGTAGCCCCCACTCCACTCACAGAGAACTCAAAAGCTCTGGAAGAAATGCAATGTTTATCTGTGTGTGTCATATGGAATAGAAGTAAGGGGGTGTGTGGAATGACATCCCCCCCCCAAAAAAAAACCAGGAGAGGAATTGGAATAACAGGGAAGGAGGCTATTGGGAGTGAAAGGATAGGGTGTCATCTATGGCAAATGGGTTAAATGACAGAACTGCTGCCCATGGTATTTTTATCTATTTATTTATTTAAAAATTATATCCCGCCCTTCCTGCCCACAGGGCAGTCTGGGGTGGTGAACACTCAATAAAAACTTTTTAAAACAATTTAAACAATTTAAAACTATTTAAAATACAAAACAATGTGGGGAAACCACCCAGCCCACCCCTACCCCTCGCCAAAAGCCTGACAGAACAGCCAAGTCTTACATACACACCAAAATAGGAGAGTGGGAGCCAACCGAGCCTCCTCCAGGAGCGAATTCCACAGCACAGGCGTGGCCACCAAAAAAGATCTAACATTGGTGGCCACCCACCTCGCCCGGGGAACCTCCAAAAATGCTCCCACGGACGATCTCAAGGGTTGCACAGGAACATGGGGACAGAGGCGGTCCCGCAGATAAACAGGGCCCAGGCTGTGAAGGGCTTTAAAGGTTAAAACCAGAACCTTGAACCTGGACCGGTGCTTTATAGGCAGCCAGTGCAGAGCCCGGAGCACTGGTGTCATGTGCTCCCTGTGACCCGCCCCCATCAGGAGACGGGCCACGGCATTCTGCACCAGCTGCAGCCTCTGGACCAGCTCCTCAGGCAGTCCTACATAGAGCACGTTCCAGTAATCCAGCCTTGAGGTGATGAAGGCATGGATGACAGTGGCGAGGTCGGAGTCTGAGAGATACGGATGAAACCGCCGGACAAGATGTAACTGCCGGAATGCACTCCCCGCTACGGCCACAACCTGAGATTCCAGACTGAGCCGCGAATCGAGGAGCACGCTCAGACTCCGCACCTGAGAGACCATGGGAGGGCGACCCCCCCCCCCAACAAGAGGAGATTCAGCCACCTCCAGGCCCCCAAAGCCCTTGCCCACCAGCATCACCTCCGTCTTGTCAGGATTCAATTGCAGATGGCTCAACCTCATCCAAGCCCCCACAGCTGACAAGCACTGGGAAAATAAGGAGACTGCATGGAAAAGGAGAGGTAGAGCTGAGTGTCATCAGCATACTTCTGAATCAGCTATTTCCCATCAGACCTCTGAATCAGCTATTTCACTCAAAACCTTGTTATTGTAACTATTTCTAATTCTTCCTGTCATTCCACCCACTTACTTAATCTTGCACACTCTTTGTATTTTTCCCTGTCATTCCACTTACTGCATCTGGTGCCTTCCTCATCATTTCACACCCTCTTGCCTTCTCTATGTACTCCCAAAGATGCAGCTGTGTTGTATAATTTCACAGTGCTTAATTGGATGTTGGAATGACAATTTATAAATAATAGTATGTATTTAGAAATTGGCATTACTCTTACCTCCATTTTTTCCCATGTCAATTCCATTTAATTAATTTCAATGCATACCCAACTTAAAGTCTAAAATAAACATTTGTATACAACTATACCCAGCTTGACTGTGCTCTGGAAGGGCAGTGGGGACTAGTGGGTAAGAGGGGGTTGTGAGACATTACTCAGCTTTCCCATTCTCCCCAACTGACATAAAAGAATAGAGGGAATGGAGGATGTGAGGGGCCAGCTCACGCCCTTCTGTCCCCAGCTTCAGTGTTGCCCCCAACCTACAAAGGAAGAGGATTGGGGCTGAAAGGTAAAGGCAATGTGTGGGTGCATGGAGCCCAAGTTGTAAGTGAGCACAATATGTGAGACTGTACAATGTCTTTACTGCTGACATGGCACAGAATTTAAGGCGGGAGCATTAACTTGCAATTTCTGTGCTTTTTAGTGCATGATTGAATTTGCAAGATCCTTAACTCTTCTTGTAAAGCTGAGTTTTTTTACTATGGAATATCCAAGTT
This sequence comes from Sphenodon punctatus, assembly GCA_003113815.1. Classification (NCBI taxonomy): domain Eukaryota; kingdom Metazoa; phylum Chordata; class Lepidosauria; order Sphenodontia; family Sphenodontidae; genus Sphenodon; species Sphenodon punctatus. The sequence continues at coordinate 318,678 of QEPC01004965.1, forward strand.
TTTATAAATATGAAGCGCCCCCCCCCGCCCTCACTCCCTTGCCCCCACCTACCCAAAGCACCCTCGGCCTTTGCTCTCTTACCTCCCACACTAAAAGCACCCCTGCCCTCGCTCTCTTGCCCCCCACACTGAAAGCACCCCTGCTCTCACCTTTGCCCCCCTTTCCCTTGGTCCCCAGTGCCCCAAAACCCCAGACACAATTGTCCAGAACCCCGCTCAGGGAAAGGAAAGAGAAGAGGTGGAGAGCAGTGCTCCTCTTCAAAGCAGCCCTGTTCCTCTCCATAGGCCAACATGGGGGTTTTCACAACCCGATAACTTTAAAACTACTAATCAGATTTACAAATAAAACCACAAAGGCACCTCGTGGCAGCCTCCTTTAATTTTATAAAAGGCTAATTTCTCCTCCCCACCAACACTCAACCCCTCTACCCTGCCCAGATCAAGACAGTCTGAATAAATGACAAATCAGGCTTGAAAGTGCAGACCTAAAACTGTGATATCTCAGCTTTTATATCAACGAATTCGGCTTAAATTTTCACAGCATGAACCGTTTATCCCAGTGATACTCCACAACAAATTTTACAATCCTAACTTTGATCATACCAATGTTATAACAACTAGAATGTTTGGGCTTTATAATGTAGCGTGCAACACACCTTAACTATTAGAGTGCTCCCACACTCTAATAATCTATGGAAGCCATAACAGGTGAAAAAGTACATGTTTGCTGTATCATCTAGGAACATGCATTCATTTTAGTTATTATTAAGGACAAATATGAAAAATTCATTTTAGTATTAGTTAGTAGCTCTGCTCTGACTGCTGCATGCAGGGCTATAGCACATGCCATGGCTCCAGCCCATCTGTGATTCGCTGTAAACAAGAGTTCAGAAGGGGATCAGAAAGGAAGGGAAACCATGAGTGACTTTTCTGTCCAACTGCATACACTCTAACACAGGAGAATCCCTTTGATGGGTCATTCTTTGGACATGCTGTGTAAGCTTTCTGTACAAATCAGGGAGGGACTCAGGATGGCCTTGTAGGGAGGGCATGGTGAGTGTTCTTAACCTGCCAAGCTGAGGTACTTTGTCAGTGTTAGTTCAGTCTCAGAATGATTTCTCTCATTTTTCTCTGGTTTTTCTCTCAGTTTCACTTAGACAAATTGACAGTTATAAAAACAGGCCTCTCTGTGTCTCATCCCTTCCTTTCCATTATTCCCACTGTTCATTGTTTTTATCTGTAATCCTTGTCTGTCTCTCTGTGTAATATTGTCATTGTTATGTACTGTTTTTGAAGTGTCAGCACTGTCTTGTGCACAAACTAAAGTTTGCTTATAAAATCAGAACCCTTTATCTAATCTTCCTGAAATTTAGTAGGAATGTTCCCCTGGGTAAGGGGTACAATCCTTTCAGATTTCATGAAAATTGGATAACAAATGAAGACATCGCAGCTGGAAATTAATTTCTCATTGAAACCAATGGGATGGGAATAACTAAAATAATAACTAATACTAATATAAAAACAACAAATACTAATGGGATTTTAATAACATACTAAAATACAAACTAATGCTAATTTTTTTCTGCACACCACTAGTATCATCCTCTTTTTAAAAAAAACAAAAAACCCTACCCATTTGTTGTATCATCGTCTTTAAAGAAAACAGCCAGCACCTTATTTCAATAGGACCAACACTGTTTCAGGGAGTTAACACCTTGCCGTCTGACTTACATTTTTTATGAAAACTGTTAATCTTCAAAAAGACAAGAAAAGTGGTGTGTAAAATCCAAACGAGGAGGAGGGGTAACCTTTAAAAATCGTTACATTCTGTATCCAGGCATACATGTAATTAACTTTAAATTATTCAGTCATGGATTAATGTGAATTTTGAATTCAGAACAACAGTAATTACGAAGCCAAGGGAGCTGCCTAGTGAAGGCAGGCATCTTCAATCGATTGTCATCCTTACTAAACCTTAACTGTTGGGGCTAAAAATGTCCATGTCTCAGGCCCACCCCATTAAGGTATCCTACCCTAATGTTTCTGGAAGGTTTCGGCAAAAATAGCCCAGCCAGTTTTGAAAATAAGACAGAAATTAGTGAAAAATACACTGATTTGCCCATGCTTTAAAAAATCCCTTTTTCTGAATAGTTCTAGCACCTCTTTGCTTGGGAGCAGGTCTTAAACATTATCTTAATATTCACCTAAGAGTTGGCAGAGTGTTGCCTTTGTGTCAAAAATGTGCTTTTTGCCATCTGTATGAAATTCTATCCAAATCTGGCTGTGTTATAAGTCACTGAAAATAGCAGCTTGCACATGCTGAGATTTTCAGAGTTTTGCAACGTTATTCCAAGGTCTTATATCCACACACACTTATCTGATGAATAAATGAAATGAACTGCATGAGAAAGCATTTTTGTGTTCACTGGAACATTCTGCTCCATAGCAGTGTGTGGGTCATTGCTGAGTTGTTAGCTCCTGGTTGACAGAGGAGTTATAACTACAGAGTTGTTATGTATGTGCCTTCCTATGGTGAGATAGGCATACAACCCACATTCCATTCATTCAATCCACTGAGAGCCATGAACCCCATTGGCAGGAAAGTGCAGTCCATACCACCAAAAAGGAAATGAATGACTACTGCTTGTGTATACACTTTACTGAGCTGTTACTTTGGAAGAGAACATTTCTGTAAAAGGCAGCATCCAAAGAAACCATTCACACTGAGCATGCTCAATGGAGATGGGTCTGCAGGATCTTCGGAGCAGGTCTTTCCATACAATTACTTTTCTCATGAACCAGGAGCCACTGTGACATCAGGAACAGGAAGAGAGAGTTCAGAGACCATATCTCCTATGATACCAGTGCCTCCCTTTCTAAGTAAGGTGGGAGGCGAAATACTGTAGTCTTAACACTATATGGACAAATTTGAGATGGAGCAAAAGAGACAAAGGCCCTGATACAAAGCAGGCCTGAAACCAAAATTCTACCCAGTTTCCATTTTTGACAGAACTGGGCAGGTCAATTGGTCTAATCAGAATTCACCACCAGCAGAAATTAATTTGGTTCAGAATTTCAATCAAAACACCTGGTATTCCAGGAGAAACAAGGGATCTAGAAACATCCCCAGGCTGCAGGCTATGAACCACAGTAAACAGAGAGGTCTAAATCCCAACAATGGCAGTATTCACTTCAAAATAAGTTTATTGTGGCAGCAAAAGCCATACGCAAGACAAGACCGAAAAACACAAAGGTCAATAATTAAATGCAGTTAGTCAAAGCAGTACAAACCCACTTAAACTTAAATCATCTTTACAGTACTCGTCCTCCACTGCACAATACTGAGACAGGGGTCGGTCTTCATAGAGGCTGCCTTTTGAAGTTTAAAAGCCTTAGCACAAAACTTTGCCACTTCCAAAGTAATACAATCATCATTGTCACCTAAAATTATTAGCAAAGTTTCAAACTAACTACAGGGTCGCGGCTTTAGGAGAACGTTCCCCAAGTACAAATCTCTCAGGGAAGAATACATTGGGCAATCAAAAGGGATATGCAATAAAGACTCAATCACTGGTTTACACAAGCAACAGTGTATTTCATTATAAGGAACTCCAGCATATCTCCCCTCAACTACCGCCAAGGGGAAAAGATTGATTATTGCAAGCAAAAAAGCTGCTCATGCTCCTAGTGGGTTAGCCTGGTTAAGTAGGAGGCACCCCCTATGAGAACAAAAGAGGAATGGTACAAATTTGCAACCCTCTGCTCTGAGATGTTCTCTCTAGCAATTTGGAGGTCTTGATCTTTAATTCTAGTTTTGATCAGGGAAGAAATCTGACCAAAATTCAAGGATAGAATGTACTCCTTGAAGTACTCCAGGAAGAGCTGTCACAAATCAACATGACTCTGGAGGAGGTCCTAGAGCAAATTGACAAACTAAATACTAACAAGTCACCAGGACCAGGTGGCATTAACCCAGAGTTCTGAAGGGACTCAAATATGAAATCACAGACCTACTGTTAGTAATTTGTAACCTATCACTAAAATCTGCCGCTGTATCTCAGTTGTCCTATCTTTTTTTTTTTTTTTTGTACTAATGTTTTATGTAGGACAGGTTAACTATAGACAAGCTGTGTGGCTAGCCTTTATGAAACTGGTTGCATGAATTTTTCCCAATTCCTTGTGATTTACCCCTGTCTATGACATACATACTTTTAGTGGGAACATATGGTCTGATCCTTAAAGGACGGGAGTAGTTTCTTTCCTTTGTGCCATTTACCACTTTAAGCTAAATTGTATCAATCACTTTATCCATTTAACAAAAAGAGAGAGGGGTGAATCTTGTTTTATGTACCTGACTCACAGAGGTATTGTGGGAGACTCGAGTAAATTAACAGATGTTGGTAAAGGGTTTTGAGGTCCCTGTATGAAACATACAGTTTGAATTTAGCTTTGCTGGCACATGACTATCACGTGCAACGTTAATCACTCACAGACTCTCGTGTTGTCATATTTTTATGGAATTAATGAAAATCTAGCAGCCTGAAAAGCTGGCTGACTTTTGCCACTCTTCATATTTTTTGGATGAACCCTTATTCCAATTGGAGATGAAGTGGAATGAAATTGTGAAAGGCAGAAAACACGGAGCCTGAGAAGTGTGACCTCAGAATCTTAATTTTCTCAATCATTGCTGTAACGGAATGCAAGTCTGCAACAGCAGGGGTGAAATTATAGTACAAATTACCATGCTATGCCAGATAAATTATTCTCTGCAGCATGGTTATTATGTGACAGATAAATAAATAACACTGTAGGACTGATTGACAAAATATATGTGACCTGGAGCAAAGCAGGTCACCATTGAAATAGCACTGCACAACGGCTATGATTTTAACACTGAAATGAGATTTACCACATCAAGAGAGACTTAAAACAGTGAATGTCGATGCCAGATACAAGTGAACCAGGTGCTAAAAGCTCTTAAGCCTGAAACCCCTAGAAGCAAAGCTGATGTGAAGAGGGGTAGCAGCATTCATTTAAAAAACCAAATTATCACAAGGCTGGCTTGTGATGATGCCCATACAGGAAGAATAAGCATTAATGCTAATAGCAGCTATTTATTTTATTTATGTATTTATTTATTTATATAAAATTTGTATCCCATCCCTCCTGCCCACAGGGCAGCCCGGGGCAGCAAACAACTATAAAAACAATAAAACATTTTAAACAATTAAAAATTCCATATTATGCTGTGAAAACCAAACAAAACACTCCCTCCCCCTCAACCCCTCCCCCCCTCCAAGCCCTACCCCTCACCAAAGGCCTGTCACAACAGCCAGGTCTTACATAAACGTCAAAATGACAGGAGAGTGGGGGCCAATCGAGCCTCCTCCAGGAGCTAATTCCACAGCACAGAGGCAGCCACTGAAAAACTAGATCTAACATCAGTGGCCACCCACCTCGCCTGGGGAACCTCCAAAAAGGCCCCCACGGAAGATCTCAGGGGTTGCACGGGCACATGGGGAGTGAGGCAGTCCCGCAGATAAGTAGGGCCCAGGCCGTGAAGGGCTTTAAGGGTTAAAACCAGCAACTTGAATTTAGCCCGGTGCTTTATAGGCAGCCATGCAGAGCCCAGAGCACTGGTATCATATGCTCCCTGCGGCCCGCCCCCGTAAGGAGATGGGCTGTGGCATTCTACACCAGCTGCAGCCTCTGGACCAACTTCACAGGCAGCCCCATGTAGAGCGCGTTGCAGTAATCCAGCCTCGAGGTGATGAAGGTATGGATGGCAGTGCCGAGGTCAGAGTCAGAGATACAGCTGAAGCCGCTGGACAAGATGTTACTGCCAAAACACACTCCCCACCACAGCCACAACCTAAGATTCCAAGCTGAGCCGCGAATCAAGGAGCACACCCAGACTCTGCACTTGAGACCATGGGAGGGTGAACTCCCCTAACAAGAGGAGATTCAACCACCCCAAGGCCCCACAAGCCCTCGCCCACCAACATCACCTCTGTCTTGTCAGGATTCAATTGCAGATGGCTTAACTTCATCCAAGCCCCCACAACTGACAGGCACCGGGGAAAAAAGGAGACTGCGTGACCTGGGTCAGTAGAAAAAGGTTGAGCTGAATGTCATCAGCACACTGATGACACTGCATGCTCTGAAACCCTCTCAGGATCTCCCCTAATGGCTGCATATAGATGTTAAACAAGAGGGGGGGGGCAGAATGGCACCCTGCGGGACTCCACACGTGAGGTCCCAGGGGGAAGACGTACACTCCCCCAAGACCACTCGGTGAGTTCTCCCGGCCAGGAATGAACGAAACCAGCCCAAGACCATCCCACCAATCCCAGCATGGTCCTGCAGGTTAGTCACCAACACCTCATGGTCGACTGTGTCGAACGCAGCTGAAAGGTCTATCAGGACCAATAAGGTCTGACAATCCTGGTCCAATGCCAGACGGAGATCGTCAACCAAGGTCACCCATGCAGTCTCTGTACCATACCCAGGCTGAAACCCAGACTGAGAAGGATCAAGGAAATCGGTGCAGTCCAGATGTTCCTGGAGCTGCCGTGCCACAGCCTGTTCAATAACCTTCCCTAAAAAGGGGAGGTTAGAGACTGGCCAATAACTGGCAGGCGAATCAGCATCAAGAGATCATTTCTTGAGCAGAGGCCTAACCACGGCCTCCTTCAGGCAGTCAGGCACCCTGTCCTCCCAAAGGGAGACACTATCCGTCCCAGCCAGCAATGGACATAACGTCTCCTGGATGGCTTTCACCAACCAGGACATGCATGGGTCTTGTTCACAAGTGGTGACACGAACAGATCCCATCAAGGACTCCACATCAGCAGGTGACACCATCTGAAACTGATACCACAAAACAGGACAGGACAGGACATCCGTAGCCCCAAGATGATCCTCTGCAATAACTGTGGTACTGAAATCATGGCGGATGTGAGCAATCTACAAAGTACTTGATAAACTTATCACAGCAGTCACTGGATTCCTCCAGGTCCAGGTGGAGGCAGGCAGGACTGACCAAGCCCTCAGTAAACCAAGGAGACCTGTGGGAGACTCGGGAAGGCAGCAGACACCTGGGAGCCACGCTGTCAATGGTCTCGTCCAAGAAGGTGTTCCAGAAGGCTACGAGATCATCAACAGAGCGGGTGTCAAGGTCCAGGGGAAACACCCCCAGAGTATTCTGGAACCGATCCAGGTCCATAAGTCTCTGGGGTAGGACCAACCTAATAGGTCCTGCACCCCACTGGGGGTTGACATGCACCAAGATGCATGCCTTAAGGAGGTAATGGTCAGACCATAACAAAACCTCCACCTCTCTAACTCCTACTAACTGACCCCCCGCCTCAAGGCCGGTGCAGAAAACGAAATCCAGTGTATGTCCTTTCTCATGTGTGGGGTCACAGATAATTTGGGACAGGCCGATGGTTGTCATCGAGGCCATGAACTCATGCCTCGCTCCTCCAAGATCGGTGTCAGCGTGGATGTTAAAATCCCCCAGGACCACTAATCTGGGGGTCCAGCGGATCACATCTGACACCAGATCAGCAAGAGTATGTAGGGATGCCGCCAGGCAACTGGGTGCACGGTACACCAGCAGCACCCCTAATCTGTCTTCGGCCAAATCCAACACAAGATGGAGACACTCAACACCTGGTGGAGCCTGCACCAGGTACCTCCTAAAAGACAATGCATCCTTGATAACAATGGCTACACCCCACCCCCCCTGTCCCTCCAGCCAAGACTGATGCTGCACAGAGAACCCAGCCGGAACAAGATCAGCCAGAATAGGGCCCGATTCATTGTCCAGCCAGGCCTCTGTAATACACACGAGGTCGGTGTCCCACTCTGGGATTAACTCCCGAATGGTAGATGACTTATTGACAACCAACCTCGCATTCGGCAGCGTCAAACCAAGGCCTGGGGCTTCCTGAGCCTCGACCCACAACCTACCCGCGTGGGGGGTTGAGGGGAATGGGCACAAGGCACCGCTCCCTCTTCACTGATGGAACACATGTCCCCTTTGGACCATATCTCCCCCAAACCATAATTACCCTGATAGTTGCAGAAGCCCTCCCATTCTCACAGAACCCTGCTAGACACCTGCCCTCCATAGGCTGCGCCGACAGGCCAGCAAGAGGGATTCCACCCCCAACCCCCCCTGCCTGCCTCTGGTGGGCAACCCTCCCTCCTGGAGGGTCAACCCCGCTCACACCAGGGGTTTCCCTCCACACCTCCCCCCCACCTCCCTCTCCTGCTATGAGAGGGAGGCTGCTAACACCCACACCACACCCAACCCCAACCTACCCAACCCACTACCCAAATTTTAACACACACCCCCTCACAGTTCCCTACACAACAAATAATACCCCACCTCTCAGTCCAGGCATGTATCTTCACCCCCCTGATCCCAACCAGGTGGGGGGGTATGAAGGCAAAGACGCACTGCAGGCAGCTGTTGCTTTGCTGTGCTGGGGCCACTCCGCAGAGCATAAATGATGGCCACCTCCAATGCCTCTATCCATAAATGGCCCACCAATGGAACGCTGCCCTCAGGGCAGCTCCTCTTTATGATGTCACCTGGGGGTGGGAACAAGCACAGACAGGTGTAGGCAGGGTCCAGGGAGTCACCAGCACACAGCCCCCAGTCACCGGCCAGCCCAGCCATGCCCTCAGGGCAGCTCCCCTTTATGATAACATTGCTAAGATTCCCCCTTTTCTCGCTGTCTCGTCTTCCAAAACTCTTGTTCATGCTCTGGTCATCTCTCGCCTCGATTACTGTAACCTCCTTCTCACTGGCCTTCCCCGCTCTCACCTTTCTCCCCTCATCTCTGTCCAAAACTCTGCTGCCAGGGTCATCTACCTCGCCAGTCGCTTCGACCATGTGCAGCCCCTCCTCTCTTCGCTTCACTGGCTTCCCCTTCCTGAACGAATCCTGCACAAGCTCCTAGTCTTCACCTATAAAGCTCTTCACAACCTTGCTCCCCCCTACCTCTCTGCACTTATCGCCCTCCATACTCCAGCCCGTGCACTTCGCTCCTCCTCTGTCCCTTCTCTCACCCTTCCACGCCTTCCCTGCTCCCCTAAGCGCCTTCGTCCCTTCTCACTTGCTGCCCCCCATGCCTGGAACTCCCTCCCTGTCCACATCCGCCTTGCCCCCTCCCTTCATACCTTCAAATCTCTCCTTAAAACTCACCTCTTTCGCTCTGCTCTGTCTGACTCTTTATCCTGCTGAGCCACTATTCCTATACCTACGATCGGTTTACCCTTATCCTTGCAACATGGACCTGCCTGCTGTCATTCTCATCGTAACCAAGCCAAGTACGTGCACTTGAGACCTCGCATCTTCATGAATGTTAGACCCCTTGTCTCTCCCTCTGTTCCCCTTCCTAAGTCTCTCCCCCAGCTCCTGTCTCTCAGATTGTAAGCCCTAGGGGCAGGGACCGTGTCTATTTTATTACTTTGTAAAGTGCCAGGTACACTGCTGGTGCTATATAAATGTTTGTTAATAATAATAATAATAATAATAATGATGTCACCTGAGGGTGGGAACAAGTGCAGACACAGGTGTAGGCAGGGTCCAGGGAGTCACCAGCTCACAGCCCTCAGCCACCACCCCCCTTGTTAGGCCAGCTATAAGATCCTTTCTGCCACCTCTATATTATTTATTTATTTATTTATTTATTTAATTCCAAAATTTAATACCCCGCCCCATCCTGCCATCGGCAGCTCGAGACGGCTTACAGAATTAAAAAAATAAAGCCACAAAATACACACTAAAATCCGTCATCAAATATAAAACATTTCAGACTTTAAAACATCCAGCAGTCTCAAGGATACCCCCCCCCAATCTTCCACCACCACCCCCAACTTCCCACTCACTCCATTCTCCCTCACCAAATGCCTGTCAGAACAGCCAGGTCTTACACTTTCTCCAAAAGGAGGGAATATCCAGGGACAAGTGGACCTCCTCTGGGAGAGAGTTCTACAACCTCCAAGCGGCCACTGAGAATATCCTCCCCATCGTTGCCACCTGATGTGCTCGGGGGATCTCAAGGAGAGCACTCCCTGTTGACCACAGGGGCTGATCCAGGATCTGGGGAATGAGGTGGTCCTGCAGGTAGGTGGGTCCCAGACCATATAAGGCTTTCTAGATAAGAACCAACACCTTCAGTCAGGCCCAGAAGACTATAGGCAGCCAGTGCAATAGGCAGAGCACCAGTGTTATATGCTCATGGTGTCCCATCCCCTTAAGGAGATGGGCTGCCAGCGTTCTGCATGAGCTAAAGCCTCCAAACCATCACCATGGGTAGCCCCATGTACAGCACGTTACAGTAGTCCAGTTTTGAGGTGATGAAGGCATGTATGACTGTGGCAAGGCTGGAGTCGGAGATATATGGCCGAAGCCGCTGTACCAGATGTAACTTGCAGAATGTGCTCCTCACCACAGCTACCACCTGAGCATCCAAGTGGAGTTGCAAATGAAGGAGCACCCCCAGACTACAAACCTGAGGGACCAGGGGAAGTGGTGGTGAACCCCATCAATGATCGGGGTCTCTCAGTCCCCTAGCCCCTCCCCACCAGTATCACCTCCATCTTGTCAGGACTCAGCTTCAGATGACTCACCCTCATCCAGTCCCCCACAGCCGCCTAACACCGAGTAACCGTTGAGACTGACAGGCCTGGGTCAGCTGAAAACAAGAGGTAAAGTTGGGTGTCATCAGCATATTGATGACACCATACACCAAACCCCCTCATGACCTTGCCAAAAGGCTGCATGTACATGTTGAACAAGAGAGGGGACAAAATGGAACCTTGGGGAACTCCACATGTGAGATCCCAGGGAGATGAAGAATAGTCCCCCAGAACCACCTGCTAAGTTCTTCCATCCAGAAAAAAGCAGAACCACTCAAGAATGGCTCCACCCTCCCTGGCAAGGTCCCGCAAGCAAGTAACCAACATTAGAAAGATATCATTCTAAATCTAAAATACTGTTAAAGTTAGACATTCCAGAGACTCCCCTTGCTGGCACAATAAAATGAAGATCTCTAGGGCCATATTTCAGCCATATGTAGTACAAATACGAATAATTTATTACGGCGTTGACTTTCGTCATAGCCAAAAAAACAGACAAAAAATGTACATACATAAAAATAGAGAAAGAAATACAAAAATTATAATAAAATCCTGATCCATTTACAAAGAAGATTGAAAAGGAATAACAAGCCATAAACGCAATCAAGTATACAAATACAATACTCCGTATCAGTCCAGTAGCCCATAAAGTAGAAGTCTAAAGTCATGGGCTAATGATATCTCTAACAATGAAACAGTCCATATGGCTGTTCAGGCCGAGCAGCTAACTCTTACTTAATACTGCCTGAGATCGCAAAATCTTCTGTCTCCTTTCATTGGGCAGTTTAATAAAAATTGCCACAACGAGTAGTGAATCCAATGAGAATAGGGTCAACAAATACTTTAAAATATCTTCTGCACCCTCCCTCATTGCTGAATCGATTAGGGAAGATAGCCAAATGTCACAAATTTGATAGTAATAGGGACATCGCAGAACAATATGCTCCGGTGTTTCCACTTCACCCAGTGAACAGCGACATAGCCTCTTCACCCAGTGAACAGGGACATAGAGGCCTTCCAGAACAGCTGTTTCAATCTGGGCAAATCTGAGGGCCGCGATATTCCTCCTCAAAGATTTACTGATGAGGAGATCCAGATAAAGTTCCAGGGCGATATTAGTTTTGATTGATCCAAGATCTGGAACCACTCTCTAATTCCCTATTGCGGCCAAATCCTGTTGAATAGCTAGGTCCTTAGACCTCACTAGGAGTGCCTTGATGGTAAGGGCTTTAGATTTCCTCTGGAAATATAATATTGAGAAGCCTAGACCCGCCAACTAGTTCTCCAGACTCTTAATCCAGGGATAACTTCTAGGACCATGGTACTTCCGCTCTTCCTCCACACAATAAACCAACAAGGAAGACCGTGCTGGATTAATATTAGCCACTTTTTGCCAGAAACAGAGGAACCATATGTAGTACAATATGCAACATAACCATAAGTGTTTGTGGTGCATGCATAGGCAAAGCTGAGCAACCTAAGCTAATCAGAATCCTCATGGTCCACAAGACTCCCTTCACTGACAGATCCCAACGTGTGTGTCTCAATGGCCCTTGCCATGGCTGATGCAATTTCAGATCTGTGTAGGGGCAGTGCAAGGATTTTTGCTGCCCTACATGGTCCTGACTCTCCTCCCCCCCCCCTTTCCTGCCTCTAATCCAGTTGTGGAAGGGGGCAGGCTTACCAGCCAGCAGGCTTACCATTGGCAAGAGCAACTGCAGTTTTTTCAACTCCCTTCAACTTGCCACACTAGGCAGTCTCCTGTGCTGCCTATACAGTAGTGCCGGCTGGCCATCTTTCTGTGGCGTTGTGTTCAGTTGTGGCAGCAGACACAGTCAGACAGTGATGATCTGTCAAGACAAGGAGAGGATGGACTAGGAGACAGAGCATTCAAACATGAGAGTGAGAGAGAATGTGTTTGAAAGAGAGTGTGTGGACACTTGATTTAACATAGACATGTGATAACATTTTACTTGGAGCTATGATGTCATTTGATTTAACTTGAGCATAGATGGAGATTTGACTGCATTTAAAAGTGCTTGATTTAAGTTGAGTATGTGTTTTCATTTGATGTAACTCGGGCATTTGAATTCAATCAGGCATGTGATATTGTTTATTTTACTTTTGTACATTTAAAATTAACCATGTTCATTTTTGGCCATGGGTAGCAACTTCTGTAGCAGGAGGCAGGACTTCCAGGGCAGGGAGTAAGGTGAATGTGAAGCTTAGTGTTGCTGTTTGAGATCATATTTTAGAATAATATTTTAAATAAACTCACCTAACAGAATAATAATGACGTGAAACTTATGCAGAAAAAATTACAGGGGTCCAGGGAATTTAGTCAGATGCCAAAGGGGACTTTGACAAAAAATTTAGGAATCACTACCATCGGTAAAAGTGTATCCAGTTATTAATACAGTAACGATTGCATACATCACCTTCATATTTAAATTAAATGAAAGTCTCAAGTGTTGAATTAGTTTTCCTAGCCACAGCATTTGTGGTGTGTAGAGCTTGGGCACTGCAGTGCTACTGGAGTACAAGGCCTTGCCTGTATTAATTATTATTATTATTATTAACAATAATTTTATAGCACCAGCAATGTACTGCCTGGTGCTTTACAAAGTAATGGAATAGACACGGTCCCTGCCCTAGGGCTCACAATTGGAGAGATGGGGTGGGGGGAAGATGAAGGAAGGGGAACAGAGGGAGAGACAAGGGGTGTAACATTAATGAAAATGTGAGGTCCCAAGTGCACATGCTTGGCTTGGTTACATCGAGAATGATGACTGGCTGGTCCATGTGGTGAGGATACAAGTACACAGACCTAAGGTAACAGATTGTACTGAGTGGAAGGTATCAGCGGGAGTTAGGTGAGTGGAGTGAGGAGTTGGGGAGGGCAGAGCGGAAGAGGTGGGTCTTAAGGAGGGATTTGAAGGTATGAAGAGAGGGGGTGAGGCGGATGTGGGCAGGGAGGGAGTTCCAGGCGTGGGGGGCAGCTATGGAGAAGGGACTAAGGCAGTTAGGGAAGCAGGGGAGGGAGAGAGAAGGGGACAGAGGAGGAGTGGTGTTCACGGACTGGAGTACAGTGGGAAATTAGCGCACAGAGCTAAGGTTGTGAAGAGCTTTATAGGTGAAGACTAGGAGCTTATGCAAGATTCGTTCAGGAAGGGGGAGCCAGTGAAGAAAAGAGAGGAGTGACTGCACGTGGTCGAAGAAATGGGCAAGGTCGATGACCCTGAAAGCAGAGTTTTGGATGGAAATAAGGGGAGAAAGGGGAGAGCAGGGGAGGCCAGTGAGAAGGAGGTTACAGTAATTGAGGCAAGAGATGGCCAGGGCATGAACAAAGGTTTTGGCAAAGGAGACCAAGGGAAAAGGGTGACTTTTAGCAATGTTATGAAGGGGAAAGTGACAGGATTTGAGAACAGAGTTGATGTAGGGTTTAAAATAAAGGGGTGAGTCAAAGATGAAGCCTAAGCCATAGGTTTGGGGGATGGGAAGGATGGTGACCCCAATGATAAGGATCGACAGGGAGGAGGGAGAGGAAGGATGAGGGAGGAAGGTAAGGAGTTCAGTTTTAGCCATGTTGAGTTTGAGTTTATGTTGAGAAATCCAAGTAGAGATAGACAGACAGACAGCTGGTGAGGTGAGCTTGAATAGATGGAGACAGAGAGGGAGTAGAGAGATAGAGTTGAGTGTCATCAGCATAGAGATGATATTGGAAGCCATGGGAGGCAATGAGTTTGCCTAGTTTGCCTAAGGACATGGTGCAGATAGAGAAGAGCAGAAGGCCAAGGACAGAGCCTTAGGGAACAACAACTTAGAGGGGAAGAGAGGAGGAGGTGGAGTTGGCAAGAGACACATTGAAGGAGCGGTCAGAGAGGTAGGAGAACCAGTAGAGGACGGAGCCACGGAAACCAAGGGAGTGAAGTGAGTCCAGCAAGAGTGAGTGGTCAACAGTATTGAAGGCAGCAGAGAGGTCAAGGAGGACAAGAATGGAGGAGTGTTGATTAGATTTAGCCACAAGAAGATCATTGGTGATCTTAGCGAAAGCAGTTTCAGTAGAGTGAAGGGGGCGGATGCCAGATTGGAGGGGGTCAGGGGAGGAGTTGGCAGAGAGGAAGTCGAGGCAGCATGAGTAGACAACACATTCAAGAAACTTGGAAGCAAAAGGAAGGAGTGAGACAGGATGGTAGCTACAAGGGTCAGTGGGGTCAAGAGTGGACTTTTTGAGGATAGGAGAGACAGTGGCATGCTTGAAGGCAGAAGGGAAGGAGCCAGTAGAGAGGGAGAGGTTGATGATGTGCAGGAGGGAAGGGGCAACAGTGGAAGCAATGGAGGTCAGGCAGCAGGAGGGGATGGGGTCAAGGGGGCAAGTGGAAGGGTTGGAAGAGGAGAGCAGGGAGGAGATTTCCTCAAGGGAGGTGGGAGGGAAGGAGGACAGGAGAGAAGGAGGGTGAGGAGGGAGAGGGCAGGAAGTGGAAAGGAGTGGGAAGTGATTTCAAGGTGGATCTTGTCTATCTTGGAGGTGAAGAAGGAAGCAAGATCTTGAGAAGAAAGGGAAGAGTGAGGAGGAGGACAGAGAGGTTTGAGGAGGGAGTCAAAGGTGGAGAACAGGCAGCAAGGGTCGTGAGAACAGGACTCAATGCGGGAGGTGTAGTAATGCTGTCTAACGAGCGAGATAGCAGAAGGGAGGAGAGAGAGAATGTGAAGTGAAGGAAGTCAGCATGGGAGTGGGATTTGCGCCAGAGGCGTTCAGCAGCATGGGTGCAGGAGCGGAGGTGGCGGATACTGGGGGTGAGCCAAGGACAGGGGGGCAAGAAAGTCACGGGTGAAGGAGAGAGGCATTGAAAGCTGAGACGGTAGAGTCAGAGGAGGAGGAGGAGAAGACTGAGGGGAGAAGGGGGGAAAGAGAGGAGGCAAAGTCCCGGAGGTTAATGGCCTTCAGGTCACAGAAGGGGCATGTAGGCGGGGAAGTGGAGGGGGGCAGTGGGAGATGTTGAAAGAAGCAAGGAAGTGGTCCGAGACGGGATGAGGATCAAAGGAGAGATCCGAGACAGAGCAGTTCCTAGAGAAGAGGCGGTCAAGAGAATGGCCATTAGCATGGATCTATCTATTATCCCTTACTTGTTTTCAGTAGTTCCCACAGGTATCAAATGCAATGGCATGACTACTAAGACATTTTTAAAAAACTGATGCAGAAGGCAAAAGGGGAAATTGAATAAGCACCCAGCTAAGGAGACTTGACACTGAAATAATGTGCGGATGTCATAAGAAGTGCCATACTGGGTCAGACCAATGGTCCATCTAGCCCAGCATCTTGTCTCCAACAGTGGCCAATCACGGTGGCTTGGGAGAAGCACCCAACAGGGCACAATGGGGGATCCATTCCCTGTTGTTTTCCCCCAGCTCCCATCATGTTCCCTGATCCTGTCTGGCTAACAGCTGCTAGTGGACCTATCTTCCAGAAACTTGTAGGGATGTGCGAACACGGTTCGGAGTTCGGCTCAAACTCGGTCTGTTCAGATGTCCGAACCGAACGTCCGAACCGAACTCGAAAACGGCCGAACAGTTCGGTCATGTTCAGGTGAGTTTGGATGAGATCGGGGGTGGGAAAAATATGACTGGAAGGGGGAGGCAGCTGAGGAGCAGACTTCCTGGCACCAGGGGTGGAGACCAGGGGTGGTCCCAGGGCCGAATGATACCGATACCGGGAAAAAAATCTTCGAATTTGGTATCAAAACTCGGGTTTTGAACCAAATGACCGAGCATCCAAACCACATTCTCTTCGCACATCCCTAGNCACCCATGAGTTTCATGGAGTGTCCCCTAGTTCTAGTACTAGCTGAGAGGGTAAATAACTGCTCCTTGTTTATTAGTTCCACCCCACTCATGATTTTATAGACCTCTATCATATCTCCTCTCAGTCATCTTCTCCAAACTGAAGTGCCCCAACCTATCAAGCCTCTCCTCATACGGGAGCCCTTCCATGCCCATGATCATTTTTGTTGCCCTTCTCTGTACCTTTTCTAGTTCAGCTATGTCTTTTTTGAGATGGGGTTACCAGAACTGCACACAATATTCGAGGTGCGGTTGCACCATTGATTTACATCCTCAGTTTTATTTTCTATCCCCTTCTGAATAATTCCTAACATTCTGTTTGCTTTTTTGACTGCTGCTGCTCACTGGGCTGTGGATTTAATTGTATTGTCCATAACCACCCCCAGATCCTTTTCCTGAACGGTAACTCACAGCTTAGTACCCAGCATTGTATACTCATAGTTTGGGTTATTTTTCCCTATGTGCATCACTTTGCACTTGTCCACATTAAATCTCATTTGCCATTTAGATGCCTAGGCACCCAGTTTCAAATGCAGATCTATCTGTTTCCATCAAATCATTCAGGCTTAATCAAATTCTGGAAGTCTCCCTCTGCAACAGGAGCAGCAGAGGCAGAGCCATGCCCACCTCCATAATGGGAGAGGCAGGAGGGGAACTGAAATGCAGCAGTACTCCTTGTGTTTCTATACCGGCATAGGCATTCAGATGATCATACAGGTTTAATGATTTATAGCGGCATGACCACAATCGCCTGAACACTTTGGCTCCATTCCCATCTGTGGCGGCAGTGACAGCAGAGAGAGTGGCGAGGGAAGACGCGGCAGCGGGGAGGAGCTGCCTGACAGGAAAAGAGCCGGTGCGAACAGGGATCTGCCACGGCTTCTCTCGCGCATGTCAGGGCAGGATTTTCCGCCACTGCCACCGCTGCCGCAGATGGGAATGCAGCCGTAATCCTGATTAAAACTATGTGACTATAATGCCAGTTTTCTAAATAATTTCTAAAAATTAGAGCATTTGTCTGAAAACAGCCACTATCTCACTGAATCCCTTTTGCCATAAAAAAGTCATGTAACAGAAGGAATGCACATGAAACTGACAAACTGCTGCCAAGTCATTTAACTTAAGATGAACAGAAAGTATTCAGAGAGTTCATCTCAACCTGTTATAATTGCTGAGCAACGTTCAGTGCCCAAGAATCTTACAAGTGTCAAAAATCAGCTTTATTCTGACAGCCATCTCCTTCCTCCTTTCTAAATTATGTTAGAGTGCCTCACATTCTAGCCAATAGGGAACATCTATATCCATCCAAGAGGCCACTTGTTTCCTCTTTGATTGGGATCCAAAGTCAGCAATAAAATACACACAAAACTTAGCATTCAGAAAGGGAAAACAGTCATGCCCATCATATTAGCCAGTCTTGTTAGATTCATTTTTTGGTTAACAAAGCTACAAGAAGTTTTCAGTATGGTGAAGTTACTGACTCCTTAAGATAGAAGAAAATGCTGGAAAGTGACAGTAAATGCAAAAAGACTGAGGAAGATGGCTCTCTAGAGAAAGGCCCTTGTCAGAGCTTTAAGAACACAAGAAAGGAGAACAGACTTTGGTTTTCCTCTTTTGAAATCAGTCTTGAAACTGAGTGTAGCTCCAGAGGGAATAGAATTGCTCTCCAGGGAAGCTGGAGAGCTCGAAAGAATGGTGGAGAGTAGGGAGGAAAGAGAATAGAAAGACATTTTCATTTCACATAATATTAAAGTCAGAACATATAGTGACACCTAAAATAAGGGTGCATAAGTGTTTCTGTTCTAGGGGATTATTTTCAGTGCCAAGGTTTTTAAAGTACAAAAGATGGGAAAGAGTTTAAATGCTTAGTTTTAGTGGAATATTTTTCACTCATCATAAGAATTACTATATTGGATTGGATCAATGGTCTAGGTAGCCCAGTATCCTGTCTCCAACAGAGACTGGCACTAGATATTTTGCATGAGATGTATAGAAACCATGAATATACAGAGTGATCCATTCCCTGTCACTCCCTCCCAGCTTCTGACTGTCAGAGGTTGAATCCCCCGACTAACTTCATTAAAAGTCATCTATGGACTTCTCCATTAAACTACTGAATCCCTTTTTAAACCCAGATATATTATATATATATACACACACACAACATCCTACATGACAATAAATGTCAGAGATTTTGTGTAATGTGTGAAAAAGTACTTTTCTTTGCTTGTTTTAAATCAACTGCCTGTCGTTTTCTTGTTATTTCTGTATAAAAATCATACTACTTTGCATCAGTACTATAACTGTAAAGCTGTCTTTATGAAGTAAACAAGAACAATTGACATAGAAACAGATTAAAACTCACAGGCAGCTAATGGCTGCTTCAGGGTCCAGGTTGTAACTCTGAGTTCAAATGTCAATTCCTAACTGTCACTGAGACGGTGGAATGTTCACCGGGGTGTAGAGCAGGCATAGCACTCATTTTTGGTTTTGTTTATTTATTTATTTATTAAGGCGCGGGCTTTCGCCATGGCCAACAAACAAAACAAAACAAAACAAAACAAACAATCAGACAAAACATACAATCCACAAATAACGGGGAGAGCAATATTCCAAGCATATAATAATGGGCCAAAGCGACCAAGGAAAACAGGGTTATAAATAAGGCCGTATAACATATATATACCCAGGCTTTACAATATCCGAAGTATATCAATCGGCCATATCGACCATTTTTACATACTCTTCCAGCTACATATTCTACCCATGGAGTAAGTCTCCGACCTTGGTTTTAACCTTATCTCTTACCTTAACCATACAGTACATACTGATTTTACAGGGCAATAAAATCCCCACATCACCAAAATCTCAACAGCATCTTGGGCTTGATGTTCCTTCCTGGAATTACATAACCACCCTTACCAAAACAGCCAAGGCCGTAGTTGGGTCAGCTGTTTCTTGCTAACTACCTTGCTTTGACAGGGCTTTCAATAGCAGGACATCTCCCCTATAGAGCCCCCCTAATCAGATTTCTCTTCTGTGAAGCTAGTAAAGCATAGGACGCTATAGCCACCACATCCTCCTTATTTTGGCGAGTGAGTAACTGCTTATACCCCTGGTCTGGCCCCAAACATAGTAAACCAGGCATAAATGGCTGAAGCCAAACCTCCCTAAGGATGTTATAAAAGGGACAGAATAACAAAAAATGGGCAATATCTTCCACCACCCCCATGGGGAAGTCACATATTCGCAACTCATATTTTACCCTCTTATAACGTCCTTCCACCACCGCTGTTTTCGTCATCTGGAACCGGAGTAGTGTATAACTTCTCCGGAGCCGACGGTTCTGTAAGAAATCTAAGTATGGTTCAAACCCCCAAGTCATTTTGATCGTCTTAAACCATGGGGCGACCTTCCAATTTCCAACTGCAGCCAAATCCTCCTGTTTCTCAACGTCCTCCAGCCTAGCTCGAATCTCTCTCTTTATCCCTTCCAGGGATTTCCCAGCAAAATACATAAAGGAGAAGCCCTGGTTACGTAGGAGTTGGCCCAAATATTTGAGCCACGGGTAATCTCCGTTACCCTCATACTCCAATTCTTCCTGTAGACATAACCTAGGGAGGGAATTTTCTCTCAGAGTGGTCAATCTCAACCAGTATCTAATCACGGCCATTTTAGCCTGCATCTCCATAGAGGCCATACCAATTTCCGCTCTCAGCACTGGGCCGGGAACGTCATTTCCAACCTGCAGGGCTTTACGGAGAAAAGAGTTCTGCACTCTTTCCAGTGGTTGGATCACAGGCTGGGGGATGATTTCTAACCCAAACATTGCTGCGGGTACAACCTTAGCTTGGTATGACTTCAGGAAAGTTGAAACCGGCACTCCCTGAGAAACCCCCACAGCTCTAATTATGGCCCCTGCAAATTGAGCCGCTCTTGTGGCCCGACCCTGGATATGCCTAACCCATGTCCCCCTACTAGAAAGGGTCACCCCCAAATAGACATAGGATTTAACCACTTCAAGTGGCTTCTTAGCAATCTCCCACTTCTCTCGTGTCCTACAGCTTCCAAAGAGCATGATCTTTGACTTTTGCGGATTTGGTGTCAATCCATTTACAGTACAATAATTATCCAAGGCTCGGATCGCACTCCTCAACCCCCTGGCTGTCTGGGATAATAAAAATATATCATCCGCAAATTGAAGAATGTTCAATTTATGAATACCAAGTCTGGGGGGGTAAATGTCTTCCAAGTCTAGCCACTTAACAAGATCAGCCATATAGATGTTGAAAAGTAGGGGATCCAACACACAACCTTGCCTAACTCCCCTACAAATGGCAATATCCTTGGTGATTTTATTACTCAACCCTATCTTAACTCTAGCTACATTGTTTTCGTGCAACAGCATCATAAGTGCTAACAAATTTGGGTCGATCCCCAACTCCTGGAGCTTTGCCCAAAGCCTAGCCCGAGAAATGGAATCAAAGGCTTTGCTGAGATCTATAAATGCCAGGAATAGCTTGCCTTTCCTGACCTTCCAATACTTAAAGATAATATGTTGCAGTATAAAGCAGGCATCCATAGTCGATCTTCCTTTCCTGAAGCCAAACTGCTCCTGTGGAATAATTGAGTTCTCTTCAACCCATTTTTCAAGATAACTGAGTAGGCATTTTGCATATACCTTACCCACTATCGACAGCAAACTAATCGGCCTATAAGATGCTGGATCCGCTCCGTCTCCCTTTTTGAAGATCAGAACAAACCAGCTCTGGAGCCAAGATGGAGGGATCACCCGGTATAGGCTGATATTTTGAAACAGTTTACTGAGAACGGCTGCCCACCACTGCGGAGCCTCCTGCAGCATCTTCGCTGTGATAAAATCTGGGCCCGGGGCCTTATTCCTTGTCAGTGTCAATATTATCTCTAGAATTTGGGCCTCTGGAAAGCTTATCTGATAGTATTGTGGGGCTGAAGCAATCCAAACTGTTTCCGTAAGACCATGGTCAATTTTCTCTAATCCTTGGGGCCTCTCATACAACTGGCCAAAAAAGGATTCCCAGAGGGCCATAGAAACTTTGGGGCTCCTCTTGTGTTTCCTGGGGTTTAGCAACCTATTCATATTGACCCAGAACTTATGGGAATCTCCCCTCTTGTGGACAATCGTCAATCTGGCCCAAATTTCCTTAAGGAAACCTTCCCGTTTTTCCTTAATCAGGCAGGAATACACTTTCCTGTCTTTCTGAAATTCTTCCAGGGGTTTTGTTTACAAAAACCTCTTTGTTTTCTTCAGGAGGTTTCGTAACAAAACTGTGCATCTTTGGGTTTTTTCATTTGTTTTTTTCCTTTAACTTGACTAAAAATGATTTTAATTTATTTATTTTTCAATCACTGCAGATGCGCAAAATAACCACTGGACCATTCTGCACATGTGCAGTCCTTTTCCAAATGGCGCTGACACTGTCAGCATCATTTTGGGAAGGATGTGCATGCACAAGACAGCCCCATTGGCCATTTGGCGCATGTGCAGTGATTTTTAAAAAAATTTTATAGTGAAAACAGATGCTTTTTCCCCATTCTTTTTCATACATTTTCATTACTTTTGTTGTTCATTGTCATATTTTAATTGCTAAAACAAACAGGGCTTTGTTTGTTTTAGTAATTTAAAAAAACAGAAATGAATTGCACACCCATAATGTTCACACCTGGTTCTCTCATAATGGTACATACATCACACTGTCTGTTAATTCTATCATGTGTCCCCTACTTCTAGTATTGTGTTTTACTTTTGTTGCAGCACTCATGATTTCAGAATCTTTTATCATATTTCCCTTCAGTCATCTCTTTTCTAAGTTGAAGAGCCACAATCTTTTTAGCCTCTCATCATCTGAAAGCCCTTTTATACTTTGATCATCTTTGTTGCTCTTCTCTGAAGCATCTTGAGTTCTGTTATGGCCTCTTTTGAGATGAGATAACCAGAACCGCACATAATATTCAAAGAGCAGGAACACTATGGGTTTATGCATTATGCTGTCTCCCATTTTATTTCCTATCCCCATCCTAATAATTCCTAAAACAATTTAACATGACCAAATTTGACTATCAGAAATGAGTGAGCTTTTGTAGCTATATTTCTTGCATCGGTTGTCCTTTCTCTGACTATTAAAAAAGAAAAAGAGTGGCTGCTAATGACACATCATGTAGCTCTGTCCTTAACTGGCAAGAGATAAAAGTACTGGTTTCCTTAAGTTCTGTATTTATTGGAAGGCCAGGACAACAATGTATAGGTCGCCTGAACTGGTACCACTTTGCCTCTCCTTCCAGTACCACCTGCTAAGAGCAAAGTTCCACCGTCCGAACGATCACAGAAAGAAAGCATCTAGGAGCAGGTGGCTTTAAGTAAGGCAGCAAATGATATTTTCTGCATCAATGAACTACCTCCTTTCCTGGAGGATGAGGGCAATCCCAGAATGTGTGTATCATGCCTAGAGAGATGCTAAGGGCGCTTTTAGACAATCCCGCGGGATCGTTCAGTGCCGGCATCGGGCACCCGCCTTCCTCTCTACACCTTGTCTGATGTTCAGAAGAGCATCAGACACGGCGTAGAGTGTTTGTGCACATGCTTGCCCTTCTGCGCGTGCGCACTCGGGCAAAGAACCCGGAAGTGCTGCGTAAAGCCGGCACAGCGGCAATCCGCCTTGAAGGGGGCAGGATCAGTGGGCCAGCTTCACGTGGCAGAGATCCAGCATTCAAGCACGGCAGGGATTTAGACGAGCGGCAACAAAGGCAGCCAATAAAGGGCTCAGCCGCCATTTGCACCTCGTCTAAAAATGCCCTAAGAGCAAAGTGGGCTGAATCCAGGAATTTTTATGCGAACATTGACTTCTCTGCACAAAGGGATGCTAGACACATGAAGAAAAATTATATAAAACTCAGTCACTAACCATTGCTTGAATGTACAGTTCTAGAGACTAACCACTTTCTCTGGAAATGTGGCAGGCAGAGATGTTTTTGATGAGTGAGTAATAATGTATATGGACATTGCTGAACATCATCCAGCAGGGGCACAGCAGGATTCGCTGATGTGGAGGACTTTGAATGGTCTTCCAATAAGGGTTGACAGGTCAAAGTACAACATGAGAAAAGGAAGTGCGGTAACCTATGAGATTCTGATATCTATGTTTGTGGTAAAATATAGACAATTAGGGATGGGACTTGGGGGCAAATTTTGGATTTGGTTTTTTCAGATTCTGTTTTCTGAGAATTTCAGTTGTCAATTCAGTTTCAGATTCAGTTTTTTTGCATT
Source organism: Sphenodon punctatus (assembly GCA_003113815.1). Classification (NCBI taxonomy): domain Eukaryota; kingdom Metazoa; phylum Chordata; class Lepidosauria; order Sphenodontia; family Sphenodontidae; genus Sphenodon; species Sphenodon punctatus. Next base: position 342,478 of record QEPC01004965.1, read on the forward strand.
GAATTTTTTTTGTTTTGTTTTGTTTGCATTGGGGGGAAAACAGAAAAAAAATCAATGCAAAAAATCTGAATCGCCCAAAACTGAATCAAGAACTGAAATTTTGGGACAACCGATTTGGCCATTTTTGGGTTGATTCAGTTCTAATTGAATCTGAAATTCCCATCCATATAGACCATGAAGCATCTATTGGTGTGTCAGCTTCTGGGAGAACCCAGTAACACAGAGGACCTTGCCATGACCACAGACCAAGCCATATCATAAGACTTGTACTGGAGAAACATGACAATGGTGGCAGGACATAATGGGTGTAAAAAACAGATGGATGGAAGCCCGGCCTCTGCTCTGCCTCACCCCTGGTGGCCCATCTGTCCAAAGATGGGCCACCACATGTGCAGGTGGAGCAGAGGAAGAGCAGGCTGCTCCAGCCCCGCTTGCGGTTCTCTGGAAGATCGGATCCCAGAGCACCACCAGCAGAGTGGTCCAGCCAAACTCAGGGCACCAGCCCAAGGCAGAGCTTCAGTCCCTCTGCTCATCAGATGGCTACTGCAGCTCCACCCTTGACTGGTGGTTGCCCTGGGCAACACAATAGAGTTGTGGGAGGCAGCCTAGACTGTCGGGCGATCCGCCGACAACTCTATGGTGTGGGGGAGGGTGTACCGTGCGGGCACACTGTGGGCCGTGGCAGCCACCAGGTCTGTATAAATCTGACCCAGGCAGGGCTGGATGCAGGAAGACACCCCCAGAGCTGGTGGCCACCTCGCATCTGTCTAAAAACACCCAATGAGAGAGAGGGAGACTTACCCGGTGTGCCGATGGCTTATGACCAATATGAAAGGGAGACCAGCAAGGAAAGCCCTATTTTTAAAAGGACTTGGGGTGGGGATTTATCTTCCATTAGGTAGACTCTTGCCCACATTTGATGTCAGATAGTGGAGATTGGGTCAGCTTGATTTGGCAATACCAGTCAGAGCTGTTGCTGTACTGAGTGACATGCTCCCTCCCAGCCAGCTGGGGAACACTTGTCACAAGTGGCTGTTCAGCAATATAGGAAAGGAGGGTGTCAAAGAGTGTGTATTGTGGGAAGAGGAAAGGACGGTGATTATGATTATGGGGAGGCTGGGCTATGGATGTGGCAATGAGGTGCTGGGTAGTGAAGGGGTACGGAATTATTTTTTCCAGCAATATTTAGTGCTGCATATTTGTGTAAATAGACAGACACACATGGGTGTGAAATGTGCTGCACATGTACCAAAAGCCACCACACACACAGGGCATGGGGGGAAGGAATTAGATTGCTTAAGGAAATTAGCTCCAAATTGTTGTGGGACGGTGGAGTACAGTGTTACAAAGAGCTGAGGAGTGTCACATGCAGATAGGGAAGCCTGGTTGTAGAAGTAAGGAAGCAATAGCTGTCTCTCACTCCCTGGCACTGTAAAGAGTAAGAACAAAACCAATAATGCTTGAGGGTGTGATCCTCAACCGTTAAAGCCAAGGGAAGCTGAGCCACTGACTTCAGTTATGACACCCTTAGGCTGTCATCCACAAACCACTTATTCCAGAGTGGCTGCTAAAGATCTTTCCAATGGCTTTATTGTGACAATGGAGCTATTTCCTGATTTCAAGCAACTAGCAGCTGCAACTGGGCCATAAAGTGGATGTCTAGAATCTTCAGCCTATCATGATCTTTCCATTCTGCTCAAACAGTCAGTTATACATTGGCAATTGTCATTTAAAACAGGGTCCAGTTTTTTAACATGAGTTTCTGTCTTCCACACTGGGCAAGCATATTTATTATTCATTAAATAATAATAGTAATACAGTCCAGAAATGTACCTGGTGCTGTACAATCATTCATTAGAGGCAGGTCCCTATTCTAAGGGGTGTACATATTCTTTCCTTGTATAGCATAATGTAAGTGCAGTGGCTCACAATGTTGTGGAATCAGTTCTCCATTTAGAACTTACAAGTTTCCTAAATATATTATTCCAGGAGCTAACTTTACTTTTAGTAAGGATCATAAAGTGGATGTCTAGAATCTGCGGCATACTGTTTCTCTTAAAAGACAGTGTGTGGTCTAATGTTACCCCAAAATAAAACAAAATTCCAATAATGGGTCGAGTCCCCCACTCCCACCACCCCATGTAGAGTGGGAGAGTAATGCAATGCACCACTTCTTCCATGCTCCACTCTGAGAGAAATTATTTCCCATCAAGCACGGTGTGACCACTAGGGCATCAGAGGCAATGCCCCTCCTGGCCCCAAGACTCCCCCCGATGATCACACTACAGTGCTGGCATTCTGGTTGTTTGTGTTTTTTAAAAAATAAAAATAAAAAAAAAAAATAAAAAAAAATCGCCACCACCTGGCCAAACCCATAGAAGGTTGATTCTAAACAAGGTTCTAAACAAGGTTCTTTGAGATAGCTCCAAACGTTCTCACAACTGGGTTGTGCATGCAGTGCAACCCAGTTGTGAGAATGTGAGGATCCTCTCAAAGAAGAGCCACCAGATTGGCGAGCCTGCGGAGTTCGCCTCTAAGTCTGGAGCACACAGGGGCTGGCTCCTCCTACTGGCACAGCAGGGCCAACAGGAGAAGCCAGCCACCCCCCTGACGGCTTCCTTAGGACACCTAAGGAAGCCTTCAGGGACAAAAGTGAGGCGTTCCACCCTATATGCGGTAAGGGCACTTAGAAGCACCTTCCATACCTCATAAAGGGAAACCAGTAATGATTTAATAGTGCCGTTTGGGGCACTATTATTTATTTTATTTATTTATTTAAACGAATTTATATCCCACTCTCTCCCTCCACAGGCAGCCCAGAGCGGCTAACACTAATACATATAAATATAATTTTCAAAATTCAACTATAAAATAAATAAATCAAAACACCCCAATATCACCTTTCCCAGCCCCCACCTCCCCCAACCTTACCCTTCTCCCTTGCCAAATGCCTGACAGAACAGCCAGGTCTTGCAGTTCCTATGAAAGGCCGAGAAGTCTGGGGCCAACCGTGCCCCCGGAAAGCTGAGGGGTGAAGGTACCACAGGCTCAGCCCTTAAACTGTCTCAGGTGACAGAATAAACTGGTCAAGGAGAAAGGGTGCTGGTGTTGCAAAATTCAATCATGCATAGTTTTTGCTAACAATGCTAGGCATAAATAACTGGATCATACACATATCACATCATACAAACATGTAACAGCAATGAATACCTAATGTGACATGAAACACATACCAGCACAGTGGTTGCATCAAATAAGAAGCAACCATATAACACCATGGAATGATGGAATTGCAAATCCTAGCATACAATAGGAAGCAAACATATAACACCATGACATAGCTGATGGAAAAGTGAAGTTGCAATACAATGGTTGCATCAAATCCTAATATGTCACTGGCCTTCAGACGCATTTCAGGGACCTGCCCCTTCTTCAGTGAACCTTGTGTTCCATCAATAGACAGGAAAAAATGCTTTCACAAAGTACAATGGAGTTGACTATAAGCCTCTCACACTTCCTTCCTGATGAAGGAGACCTTGATTGTCCTCCCAAGAGGCTGCCCAATTGTTCCTCAGATGTGACAATTTCTGTGAAATAAAAGAGACCGCTTCGAGACCCAAAAGCCACTCTGCTGGGGGGCCTGTTCTAATACCACCCGAATCCAATGGATCCCAATTGCAAGTGGCTGCTGACATATGTTACCTCAATAGTGCTCTGCTCATGTGCCTCTAGCTGCTCATATTAACTGGTGGTGGGGTCCCTTAGTCCATGTGGAAAAGGGGAAGAAAGCTGGATAAGCTACTCCAATCCCAATAATAAACTAGGGCATGGAAGAACAAAAAAACATGTGGACATGAAAGAAATTATCAGCACATGTAAACGCCATACACTCTAGGCAGAAAACCCATAGTAATGAAATAAAACTCACCACCAAAATATGTTTGTAGGTCTGTTTGAGACGCTGCTGCTGCTGCTGCTGCTGTTGTGAAGGCTTGAAACAGCAACTGCACATGACTGGCTGCTCCTTATTTTATATGGAGAAAACCTGTTGCTAGGCTAATCACCTATAGCTGTGGATATTAGCCAAGGAATGAACCCTGCTGTGGAAACATGCTTGTCCAGTATGAGAGTAACTACTCTGAACCCATTTGGGTATTGAAGGCACCAAAAAACCAAACACACCATGACCAGTGAGCCTAAAATGCTATTGTAACCTAAAGGTAAACTGACCAATGATTACTATCATTGAGACCGTGTGGATGAAGAGTCCCAAGTCTAAAAATCCAATAAACCTCCCTCCTTTGGAGTAATCCTGTGTTGTGTTTGCCCCCTTGCACAACTTCTATACATAGGAACCTTAAATCCCCAACTCTGTACTGTGAATCCAAGAAATGGGATACTAATGGTTCTTTCAAAACCTGTCTCTTGATATTCCCACAGTGTTCCTGTATTCTGATCTTGACCTGCCGCGATGTGTACCCCATATATAAAAGGCAACAAGGGCATAGAATGACATGCACAACTGACTTGGTTCTGCATGTAGAGAAATGATGTAGTGCATATTTGACCCCTGTGCTGGGATTGATGAATTCTTTAGTGGAGATGCCAAGGGGACAGACTGTGCAATTTCCACATTTAAAGTGGCCATAGGGAATTCTTAATGGAGACATAGCTGCAGCTGCTGGTAAGGGCTGTTGGATCTTGGCCCTCACAAGAACATCCCTTAAGGATTTAGTTTTTTTGTATGCAAAAAGAAGTTTTCTCTCACACCCAGGGATCTCATGGACCAAATGCCAACCGTGTCCCCACCGGGAGGGAATTTCAGCAGTGCGGCACAGCCACTGAGAATGCCCTATTCTGTGTGGCCCCATGTGAAATCCGGGGGACCTCCAACAAGGTGCCCCTGGATGAGTGCAGGGGCTGATCTAGAACCCATGTGTGTGTGCATGTGTGTGTGTGTGTGTGTGTGTGAGGCAGTCTTGCAAATAGGCAGGGCCCAGACCGTGTAAGGCTTTATACGTTAAAACCAACACTTTGAATCGAGTCCGGAAGACTATTGGCAGCCAGTGCAGAGAATGGAGCACTGGTGTAATGTGCTCCTGGCAGCCCAACCCCACCAGGAGCCGGGCCGCCGCATTCTGCACCAGCTGCAGGTTCCGAGTCATCACCATAGGTAGCCCCACATAGAGCGCCTTGCGGTAGTCTAACCTAGAGGTAATAAAAGCATGGATGATCGTGGCCAGGTCCAGAACTGAAACCAGCAGCCAAAGCTGCCACACCAGATGTAATTGACGGAAGGCACTCCTCGCCACAGTCTCCACCTGGGAATCCAGGCAGAGCTGTGCATCGAGGAGCATCCCCATTTTCCACAACTGGGACATCAGCGGAGGGCAAACCCCATCTATCAATGGAGCTGTCACCTCCACCAACCTACCCACTAGCATCACCTCCATCTTGTCAGGATTCAGTCGCAGTTGATTAGCCCTCATCCAGTCCCCCACAGCTGCCAAACACCGGGTAAGCACCGAGACAGCCAGGCCTGGGTCGGTTGAAAATTAGAGGTACAGTTGGGTGTCATCAGCATATTGTTGACACCTCACCCTGAACTCTCTGATCACCTCGCCAAGTGGCTGCATATACACGTTGAACAGGAGAGGGGATAAAACCAAACCCTGTGGGACCCCACACGGGAGATCTCGGTAAGATGAAAAAGAATCATCGAGTACCACCAGCTGAGTTCTTCTGGTCAGAAATGAGTGGAGTCATTCGAGAACAATCCCGCCCACCCCCACACTATCCCGCAGGTGCGTCACCAACATCTTGTGGTCAACGGTATCAAATGCTGCCGATAGATCTAATAGGATCAAAAAGGGTCGACCAACCCCTGTCCTTTTCTTGGCAAAGGTCATCCACCAGGGCCACAAGTGCTGTCTCAGGGTATTTTCAGATGTGACGAAATCACGCTCAACCACGGTGGATTCCCACCGGGCAAGAAAGGTCTCGTCACGTCTGAAGGGGGAATGGAAGTTCCCCCCCAGATGTTCACCCCCGTCAATCACAGCGGGGATTCACATTCACCACACAATCGGAGGAACCGGCGAGGCCAGCCCCGATCACGTGGTGAATGTGATTCCCCACCATGATGAAGGAGCCTGTCCCGTCTGAATGGCTACCATGGCCCAGAATCCGCGGCGGGATTCTGGTCCGTGGTTAATTCAGGCGGGCGCTGTGGCCACATCTCCCCAGAGGATGGGCGACAAGGGAGCGTGGGGGGGGGGGGCGTGCGGCCGCACGTTGCACCACGTGGCCCCTCCCCGATTCTCCGCCAGGATCAGCCGGCACATCTATTGGACATGCCAGTGTAATCCCGGTGGGGAATCCCCGCGGAGATTCCGTGCTGGGGTGACTAGCGCCCCGTCATGTCTGAAATCACCCTCAGTGCCATGACCCGGACAAAACCCAGACTGTGAATGATCAATATAACCGACACTTTCAAGGTGCCCCTGGAGCTGCTGAGCCACTACCTGTTCAATAACCTTCCCTAAAAAGGGAAGGTTAGAGACAGGCCAATAGCTGGCAGGGGAGTCAGCATCAAGCAATGGTTTCTTGAGCAGAGGCCACACCACCGCCTCTTTGAGACAGCTCGGCACTCTGCTCTCCTGCAGGGAGGCATTGACCACCCCAGCCAGCAACAACCTCTCTAGAATTAGTGTTTAGTGTTTTAGAATTAGTGTTTTAAAATTGCTGCAGATAAGGGCACATAGATTAAGTACTGAGCTTTGCTTTTCAATAACAAAGGCTATATGAAACCTGTATTTGAATTGACTGGGTGACAATTACATGTGTTTTGTATTTTCTAACAAGTATAAAGTTCCTTAACAAATCTATCATGCTGGCGTAATTGTGCGTGCTGCACAATCTACGCGCAAATCTATCATGCTGGTGTGATGACCACACAAATTGTGCGTGCTGCACAATCTACCCAATCTACCCACAAATCTATCATGCTGGTGTGTATTGAGTGAGAGATTTTTAAAACTATATTTGTTTAGACCCCCAGTAATGCTGAATACTGGTGATATACCCTGTATTGCTTTGGTATATTAACTATGGAGTTCTTATTAAAATGTCTTCCTTTAGTCTCCCATGCTTTGAGCCTGTGATGAAATTCATAAAGCCGCTGTGAACTAGCTATTCAGCTGGTGTAAATGCTTTATGCTAGCAGGGAATCTGGCCTATTAATTTAAGGGATCAGTTAAGGGTGCTTCTAGATGTGGCAATACTTTGTAGGTGCTTCTGCTGATGTCCATGGGTGTCTTTAGACATAACGCTGTTCAGTGTTCTGCTGTAACACAGGGTATTTTCAGACGTTACGAGATCACGCTCAACCACAGACAATAACCTGTGGTGGGGAATGGTCCCGTAACGTCTGTTTGATGCCCACCAGATGTTCACCACAGCGAACCTCTGGCGGGAATCAAAATAACCACACTTTCGGCCCTCGTCCGGGGACCATGGCCGAAAGCGTGGTTAGCTGAACCACGGCCCAGAATCGGCGGTCGGTAATGTCTGTTACTGATGCTGATTCCAGGCTGTGGCCCGGACCACGGGTTGGAATTGGGCGCAGCGACCAGATTGGGTGCAGCCCACCCGTCTCCCGGAGGGCAGGCGGCTGGGGGACCGTGGGGGGGGAGGGCTGTGTGGCCGCACATTGCGCAGCGCAGTCCCNTCCCGGAGGGCAGGCGGCTGGGGGACCGTGGGGGGGGAGGGCTGTGTGGCCGCACATTGCGCAGCGCAGTCCCACCCACCCCACCCCAGATTCCCCGTCAGGATCGGCCGGCACATCTGCTGGCCGTGACGGCAGGATTCCGGCAGGGAATCAAATGGGTGATTCCATGACGAGGTGAAAGAGCCACCCCGTCACATCTGAAAATACCCACAGTGTCCTACCATTACAGTGTTTAGACATACCGTCAACACAGTGTTCACCCCAAACACTGATTAAACTGTCAAGACCTGGAAGTTGTTCACTTCCAGTGTTTGGGGTGAACACTGTGTTGATGGTATGTTCAGTGTTACAGAACACTGAACAGTGTTATGTCTAAAGACACCCCATGAGTGATAATTGTGGTGTCTGAAAGCACTCCTAAGTTTTTATTACAGTTTTGTGTCGTGTTAATGATTGCAAATGTACCTTTTTAGGCTAAAATTTCTCATCCATTATCTTCAGGCCAAGGTTAATATTCTTTGGTTAAAAGTGCTTTTCCTGCATTTTGGTGTGTCTTTCATTGAATGCCACATGGTGAGTGCTTCCTGCCCTCTCCAGAACTGTGCATGCCTCTTCTCCCTTTGTAAAACTCTATGAAGCATTTATGGTGTGCCATTTAATCCTGTTAGCCTTTGCAGCATTTTCTGTGCATTGTAGTTGTGATCATGATGGTTGTGCATTTCAAAAGGGTCTGTTTGTTTAGACAGGTATTTGACTGCCATGGATACAGTGAAGGTAGATATTGGGATGCTGGTCTGGATGGAGCTGGTTTGGTGGCAACGCAGGCCTGAAACTGGCCAATCCTTTTAAAAAGGGCCTGTGTGTTTGGACAGGCATTTGGCTGCTGGGGATATAGTGTAGGTAGATACTAGGGATGCTGGTCTGGATGGGTCTGGTTTGGTGCTAACACAGGCCTGAAACTGGCCAATTTTCTGCCTACCATTGGCCAGGCTCCACCTACCATTGGCCAGGCTCCGTCTCTAGGTTTGTCAGAGCTTCAACCCAACCACTACCCCACCAGCCTCAAAAGCCACCAGTCACCACTGTCTGCCACCCATTTGTGCACACCTGCAGGACATTTGGGAGAGAAAAGAAGCCTCCATGAGCTACTGACTGGTGCAGATTAAATTGACAACCCTGAGCAGCAGTAAAAGTAGCTGGTGTTATTGCCCACCAAACTGTGACCACGTTAATTTCTGGTCTCCTAAAGCTTCCAAGCTTCTTGGGAGGAAAGGAGGAACTAGGACTGGTTCAAAATAGCCATTCTGTTTCCATGGGACAGTTCCACGGAAATGGAATGGCTGGTGAAATTTCTATTACAATTCCAATCAAAAAAGTTTTTGAGCCAAATTCCAATGGAAACATTTTTCACATGCGGAAAAATGCAGCAGTACAGTGACTGCCATTTTGTTCTACATCAGTGGCTATTTTCTGTGCCTTGGGGAAGCCTTCCCCCTGAACCTTAGGGAAAGGTGGGATAAAATTTTTAAATGGCACATGTGTAAAATGGCAAAAGTAAATCTGAAATCAGAAAGGAATTTTATCTGTTCCGATTTCTGATCAGAACAATCAACCACCCAGTTCCGACAGAACTGGAATGTAGGCGGAATTCCCACTTCACCCCTAAAAGGAATGTCCTCATTTGTCAACAGTATCAACAAGCACTGGCTACTGCCCTCTGTCCCCCCACCAAGACTCCCTCTCTCCTCCTGATGACAGCAACCTTGGAGAAGGGAGAGAGTTTAGCAGCAGCAGGTCACACAACACCAATCACACACAAACACACACACACACTCTCCCTCACTTCCCAGTGCTGACAGCTGACATGAAGAAGGGAAAGACTATAGAAACAGTGTTTGAAGGCTGCCGCTTCTGAGCTTCCAGAAGTGTAGTTTAAATACATGGGACATTGACTTTCATTTCTTTCTCCTTTGACACTAAATTACATCAAATAAACAATGATTGCATATTTCAACTATAGTATATCCTACACAGGTTCTTGGGGTGGGGTGGCCCCATCCCACCCACCATCACCCAGCATGCCCAATATCCCTCCCCAGGCTATGACATGGATGTACAGAAATGTCACTATATGGTGTTGCCGGACCGTGCTTCGAGATATGACAGTATGTGCCCGGCCACACAGGAAGAAGCTCATTAACACACTTTGGGCAATATTATTCCAATTTGGGCAGTGTTATCATGTGATATATCACTGCTTTTCTTCAGCAGATGCATAGTGTGTCAACCAGCTGCCTACCCTGGGGCAGGGCTGGGTGAACATCTGGTGGCTGTTGGCCATACATTACGTGTTAATGGGTGATTTCAGACGTGACGGGCTGGCGGTTCACCACAGTGGACCCCGAGGGGGGGTGAAGACATCAACCACCCCCCGGGGCCAAGAAAAGCCCCGAACAGACGTGACAGGGCCTGGACCACAGAGGGGAATGAAGCTGGCAGATCACAGACCGGGGCGGCACAACAGACGTAACGCCGATCCCCTGCCGTGGCAAGCACACCCAGAATCCCCCGGACAGGGGCGGGACACAGACATGGCCGCCTGAGGGCAGATGAAGCCAAAAGGCACCGAAAGGGAACACCCACACCAGGGAAACTGGAAGGGAGGGGGGAGAGGGAGACGGAGAACAGGCGCACGGGTCCCACACACAGCAAGCGCGCACACACACACACACACACACACACACACA
>QEPC01004965.1:357337-382337 GCA_003113815.1 Sphenodon punctatus
GTGTATGCCCGTGGTCCTGGCCCCCCTTTGCTGCCCCTTTGCCCCCTGTTCCCCTTGCCCTTGCTCCCCCTTACCTGTTTGCGGGGTGCCTCCTCCTCCGCCAGCGCAGCGGCTGTCCCTGGGGTGTCCTGCACTGGCTGCTGCTGGTGCTGGCTCCCTCCCACCACCTCCATGTTGAGCATGACCCGCGGCTCCCCCACCCCCTCCTGTGCTGTCACCCCCTCCACCACCACCACCGCCTGTGCCCCTGCCTCCCCCTCCTCCTCCTTGCCGCTCGCTCTCTCCTCCGCCACCGCTCTCTTCCTCCTCCTCCCTCCTCGCTCCATCCCGCCACGTTCACCAGCTGCTTTTTCCCCTTTAAATCTCCCTCCGGTGCGTGTGCTGATGCCGGTTGCCTGGCAGCGACGTTGTGCTCATTGTCCATGCCTGGGATGATTTCCTTTGATCCCGGGCGGCGGCTGGTGTCCAGACGTGACTTTTGGTTGATCACGGGTGGGGATATCATTCACCACGCGTCCACAGGAATTGGTTCGGCTAACCTGAGAAGCGTGGTTGAAATTGGCCCCGCGCGGGTGTTCAGCGTGGTGAACATCTGGCGGCTGTCGAACAGACGTTCAGGGTGCCTTGGCCCCGCCGTGGGGTTCACCGTGGTTCACTGTGGTTCAGCGTGATCTCGTCACGTCTGAAATCACCCAATGTTGCCCAAAGTGGGATAACACTGCCCAAGGTGTGTTGATGTCTCGGGTGGCCTCACTCTAAGTATTTGGCTTTACACCATAGACGTGTAAGCCTAAGGTGACTTCTATAAACCAAATGATTTTAAGATCAGTGGGGTTTTATTTAACTGATTGTGAATCTGGTATCCTACTGGAGGTTGAGACAATGGTTAAGAAGACAAAGTCTGGCTGGCAGTGTCAGGGCCTGAAGGATCAAGGAAAATTGACAGCTCCAATCTCGGAAGGGGTTGGGTCCAAAAAGTCAGGGATCAGTCAAAATCTGTCCCCACACTCCCCACCCCAATATGAAACATCTCCCAAAGCAAGTGGGAGTGCTCCCAGTTTGCATTTCTGATCAGGCCTACCTCTAATTAGGCCTTGTTCTGGAGGAGGAGTGTTGGTGTGATGGAGAATCACAACAAGAGACAAATAACTAACTGTAAGGAAGGCCGACTGAGTGCCACATAATCTGCTAATACACATCTGATGAAAAGCATTTTCCCCCTTGCTGTGAGTGACCAGTTTTATTAACAACTGATGATAATATAGAATGACTTTAGAGGGGAAAATATTCAAAATAATAAAAAGAAACCCTGCAGGTGAGCGAGATTGATTTTAATAAATGCTGAAGAAGAAATAGATCTCTGGGTTTTTGTCCCTTCCCTCTCCCCCTTTTCAGCTGTTGCTCTCTGAAGAGGAGGATGAGGAGTCTGCTGGTGTCAGTCTTACCAGCAGGAGGCCAGTGACAGGTTGAGCGGTACAACTGACAGGACTGAAATCAAATCTCAAAGAGAAGTAATGTAATGCAGAATATCTAATATTATAGATTATGTGGGGGAGATGGGTTGCACAGGGGTAGTACAAATATCATTATACACAACAAAACTACAAACTAATCAGAATGACAGTTCTGCTAAAAATCAACAAGAATACAACTCCGTCAGGTTCATGACTTATTGAATTATGAAGAGAAATAGCACTAGCAATTGTACTGTATTACATGGCACACAGTGCTGGCAATGCAGCTTTGACTGAAATCCTAAAGGTTTTGCCCTCTGTATGCCCCATCCAGCAGGGTATTAGGGATATGCGAACAGAATGCGGTTTGGATGTTCGGACGTTCGGTTTGAAACCTGAGTTCAGGTTTGACTGTTTGGTTCGGTGGAGTTCGGTTCGGCCGAAATTGGCCAAACATCCAAAAATAGCGCTATCGATACCGATACCGAAATCGAATATTTATTTTGGTATCAGGATCATTTGACCCTGAAACCACCCCTGGTCTTCACTCCTGGTGCCAGGGAGTTTGCTCCTCAGCTGCCTCCCCCTTCCAGACACGTTTTTCCCACCCAAAGTCACTTTTTTCCACCCCCGAACTCATCCAAACTCATCCGAACTGTTCAACCGTTCGAAAGTTCAGTTCAGACATTCAGTTCGGTCATCCGAACAGGCCGAGTTCGGCCCGAACTCCGAACATCCAAACCGCGTTTGCACATCCCTATAGGGTATACGTAATTAGCAACATAGTGAAGGTCATCATAACTATTTTACAAGAAAGGTGATGATAAAAAGAACAGAGATCAATTGTTGATCAAGACCACTGAGGGTAGGGCAAGTGGCAATGGGTGTAAGTTGCAAAACAATTAAGGCAAAACTTTATAACGTTAAGAGCAGGGGACAGTGGAACAAATGCCCAAGGGAAGTTGTAGAGTCCCCATCACTGCAAGTTTTTAAAATATAGGTTAATAAACAACCATGATGTATGGTTTAGGTGACCCTCAGACAGATTTGGGAGTTAATCGAGCCCGAAAGGGGGACAAAATATTCATAAAACTTTTTTAGCAAATCAGTACCACTTCATACTCCATGTATTCCAACAGTAATGGGGTAAATTGTCCTTTGTTGGCTCAGCCCCACACCCCAGTTGTAATATTTCACTAATACGGTATTAAGGATAAATTTGACCACAATTGTAATGAATCAGAAAATGAAAGCACTACGCACCTACATTGCTGGGGATCATATTCACCACAAACATACTGTAAAAACAGTTTTTCTTATTATAAAAAAAAATGCTTAAACCAGTATCTGTTCTTTCCATTAAGTGTTCTCAAAGTTGGATAAGGACAACAATTTAACATTTTGTCTGTTTCCATAAATGTCATTTTCTTTATACAAAAAACTATCACTATAAGGGCATTGGGTCAATTACGCCCCAGGGTGAAAAATGTACTTACCAACTGCCATTTTTAAGAACTACAATGCCAATATCTTCTGTCAGCTCCCCCTTCTTTGGCTGCATGTACACTAGAAACTTTGGACCCTCCACAGAAACATGCTTATGATGCCTGTTTTTCTCAGGGACTAGGGATGGGCGAATAGAACGGAGTTCGGAAATTCGGTTCGGTTCATTTCAGTTTGAAATTCGAGCTTGGAAATTTGGTTCGGTTCAGTTCGGTTTGAAATTCGAGTTCGGTTTGGAAGTTCGGTTTGGTCGACTGAACAGACCGAGTTCGGTCGAATTCCGAACTTCCGAACCAAGTTCGGCCATTCAAAACCAGGTTTTTTTGTGCGTGTTGCCACTAGGGATGGGTGAAAAGAACGGAGTTCGGAAATTCGCTTCGGTTTGGTTAGGTTTGAAATTCGAGTTTGGTTTGGAAGTTCAGTTCAGTCAACCGAACAGACCGAGTTCGGTCCGAACTCCGAACTTCCAAACTGCGTTCTCCCATCCCTATCAGGGACCACTTTCACACCTGACGGTGGTGACACTTTGATGCTGACATGAGCCAAAGACGTGGCAGCGGGGAGGAGCCAGATGTCAGAAGTACTGTTAGTGAGAACGGAGTTCTGCTACAACTTTACTCGTGGATCCCCACTGTCGCATCTTTGGCTTGTGTCAGTTTCAAAATGCCACCGCTGTCAGGTGTGAAAGCAACCAGAAACCCTGTCTACCCCCTGAATCCCTGGCTCTGGCTCATGAAGGCATATAGGGTTGCATGCACTCTGTAGCGAAGGTACTTTAATAACCAGCAGCTCAGTGCCACCTGCGCTGTTGTGGAGAGAGTTTTGGGCAATTACAGCAGCATTGGAGATCAGTTGTGGCCATAATTTAACGAGATCACTACACTTCTCACTATTGCCACCTGTGTTCTCTATAACATCTGCAAGGCTGCATTGGAGACCCCGCCTCCTCCTCCTGTCAGTTAACTCTGGTGAACCAAGGCCCATGTTCTGGGACCAGATGAATCAAGAAGAGTAAAGCATAGTCAGAGAGATCCAGGACTCCTTATGCCAGCACATCAACCGCAATCCTAGCCCCAACACCTACCGAGCATCAGTGAACTGTTTCAAATGATCTTTTGTGATATCAATAAATCATTTAAAAATATGTCCTGTGTGTCACTGTGTTTTCCTCTGGCCCATCCTGCCCCTCCAGCACTGGGATGGTATATTTTCCCTTTATGGGTCCCTGTACTGTGCTATTTCCCACCCAGTGACCTTTTCCTGTGCATTCCCTATTGGCATTCTCAGGCTAGCCAGGTCTGAAAAAGGCACTAGAAAGATCAGAGGCACAGGCATGCAGCCAGCTAAACTGCAACTGGCCAGCACTTCTTTGCCTGTGGTTTTCCCACAGTAGTTCCCTTTTAACTTGGACTTTTCCACACTGGGTTACTATGCCCCTCCCCACCCACCCTCAAGTGCAAGTGCATGGATGGCAAACTCCCCACCCCCCATTTTTCAATGCACCCCCCCCTTCCCTTCCTACCCACACCCACCTAAAGCAGCTTATCACTATGCCATACCACCATGCTCCCCTCCCGCAAATCTCCCTCCTTTCCCAGAAGCATAGAAACCACGGATTATGAAAAATTAAAGGGATTTATAATAATAAAATTTAAATTGTTTCTTTTTCTACCTTCTCCTTTTGGCGACAGCTTGGCACACTCACTTGTATGTCAGGACTGGTGGGGGGATATTTTCCTAGGGGCACACATTAGCCTGCATTTGCACACACAGCAGGCTCTGCATGTTTCAGGATCCTGCCATAAGTGGGGGCTGAATGGCCAGTGGAGGTGAACACCTAAGAAATGTGCACGTGGACACCCACCTTGTGTGGGTTACTGTCTCATTTGTTAACACCTTGGGTTTCAGCTCCTGGCTGTCCACCTTGGCCCTGGCCAGGTTCTGGCAGACATGGACTAGCATTACCACTCATGATCACTTCCAAGATGTTAGGATTCTGTGGCACAACATTCTTCTGAAGTTTAGTTAGGATGGAAATGTTGTACCTTTAGTATTTACTGGGTTAAATAACAGCTAAATGAATTTCTAGTGCATTAAACTTGGATTTTCACACTGCAGCAAGACTTTTTGCTTATGTGGTAAAAAATTAGCATTTGTGCCTAAAACTTGAAACGCTTTTATCTCTCTGCAACATACTTTCTGTGGTGTTATTTTCTGACATGAGTCTGCCAAAGCTGTTCTCTCATCCTGCTCAATTTACTGGGTGGCACCAAGAGGCCTGATAGTTCTCTCTGTGCACCTCTGCCTATTATTTAAGATAATGTTTGAATTCTATAGTAGTTTTGTTACCAAGCATGCTTCCCCCTTTTAAAACAGTTTGGAGGACAATTTCTAACCTTGTGTTTTGTAGATTTCCACTGTTTTGCAAGATAACCAGTAGCCTGTTGTGAGTTGCTTGCATGAGCTGAGTTATCCCTTTACTGCCACATTCTATAGCATTTTATTCCTTTAGCAAAACGATTACTATAAATGTCCTATACTCACCACTTTCTCCTACTGGAGTTTTACATGAAAATTTCACCCTGGAATAAGGTTAACTAGAGTACAGGAAGATAGATTTTTTTTAGCTTCCCCCACTAATCTTAAAAAAGCTTAATCTCATGATTGCATGGAATGGGAAGACCTTACAGGCACAAAGTTATGTCTTACCAGAGCAAGATTTTTTATTAATCATAGGTGGATAGGAACAATTTGAATATTCTATCTGAATCAGTGAATTCCTATATAAAAAGCTCCTGGTACTTTCTGGATTTGAGAGCGGGCAGACCTCAATATCTTTGAAACCTGCCCACCCTCATCCTAGTTGCCTGTGGTCTCCTGAAAGACAATAATTCTAATTTCATCATAATTGCCTACTCAATATGTCTGGTTGAAAATGCTATTAGTAACTGATGCGCTATGCATAAAAGCACATGTTCTGATACAAACTGCAGTCTTACTAGTACAACATCAAAGATTGTGTGCATAATTTACTTTTTTTATGAATGAACTAAGCAAATGGCTTCTGTTAGCGGCCAGCATGTTATTTAGTATGTATGCTAATAGTTTTATTTTACAAAACTGCAGAAACTAAGTTTTAGGATTTAACAGTGGGAAAATATGTATGAAAACCTTATCATATGAGGATGAGTCTAGCATTTGGACTTTATGACCTTGAGTATGATTTCCATAGATTCATAAAAAATTGATGTCTCCTCATTATCCATTCCCCTTTCCTCAGTCCACCTGCCTTCCTCTCCCCCATCACAGCCGCCACCTCCGATTCCCCACTTCTGCATATCATCATCTTCATGGCCACCCTCCCGAGGTCCCTGGAGGACACACTTCCATTCTCCGCAAAGAGGCTGATGCATTTTGTAATCCTCAGGAGCTTATCAGGAATCACAGCTCTTCACTCACAGTCAAGAAATAGACGTGCTGGTTATTTCCAAACATGAGAGCAGTTGATGCAAAGAAAGAATTTGACTGCTCTGTATGCCTTTAAGTCCCGTGTAGATTTCTCAGAAGCCTGATCCTTTGATCCAGCCAAACAACCACTGAAGATCTTTAACTGTCCAGTCTCTTTACTCATCAGCACAACAGTTCATTCCTTGTGTTTTGTTTTTTAATTCTCTTTTTAAAAAAGACTCATTCATCCTGTGAAAGAATTAATAAGAAAAAATGCTATAATGTGGAATAATGTGTGTCTAATTATTAATGTACTATAGAACGTAGTTTTTATATTGCAATTTATATTGCAATTAACTTCTTTGTGTTATAAAGCAGAACAATACAGAAGAAGAACTTCTTTATTAATGCCTAATAGCATGGTAATTTAAAATATTCAAGTTCCTTTAATAAGATACTCTGTGAAAATGTTACCTAATTTGACAAGATTAATTATACAATTAATTTGAGACTGCTCTCAATTAAATTAGTAAAAACTCTTAAGAATACTGGAACCTAACATGAAGTGAGGTACCTATTAAACATGATATTAATTAGACAGAGATGAAATAATGCATGTTTTGTTAATGTAAAGGGCACCAAAGAGTTGGGAAAGATATATTATTTCATTACTTTAATAAAATAGAGCTAGCCCAGAAACAAAACAATTTGGGAGACTCACTCTGAACATCAAATAGTAGAGGCAAACACAGATTCTTCAGCAAAAAAACTAGAGGGTCTGATCCCTATCTTGCTTAGACCAATGGAGGTATATTGGTATCACTGCTTTATACATCAGTTTGCTGAGATCCGATTTAGGCGCGGAGATGGTGATAGGAAAGGGAGGAAGAGATGTCTTGAAGCACATGACATTATATAAATGCATCAACAAGATACAAGACAGAAAAAATTAATTGCTATTTCTATGCTTGCTTATAGAACTGGACCACTAGAAGGGATACACAGAGGTCAGAAACACATATTTTCTGAAGTGAAAAGAGGAGTAAAGAGATAGAATGTGTTGATATATGGATGCCAAAGGATGTAGAGCACATGCAGTATAAAGTCAAGTGCCTTCTTGCATCCCTGCGTAGGGTCCAACTGCATCCAAGATAGTGAACAGAGACACTGTTGCATTAAGCTACTAGGGGTGTTCATGTCATTTTCATTATTTCACTAACAATAACAAAAATTGTCATTTTGTTATCATTATTGCAATAATGAAAATGACAAATAATAATAACAAAATAGAAATGAAAATGATATTTAGTTTTTTAAATAAAGGGGGGGATGTATTTCTGGCTATAACCTTTTTGTTTCTTATTCATTTGTGATGAAAATTGGAGAGGCTGTACCCCCTATGGAGGGCACTATTTGTACCAATTTTCAAAACAATAAGATAAAGGGATCTAATTTAAAAAGCAATTGAATGTTATAATTTTAAGAAAAACTCCATACACATTCATGGCTACTACTTCTTTATCTTCCTTCCAATTTTTATGAAACCTGTGAAAATTATCTCCCTCCACAGGCTTAACACTCCTGACAGTTTTCAAAAAGATTGAATAAAGGGTTCTGATGGTATAAGACTTTAACTTGAAAATACTTTTCCAGCTGTAACATTTTTGTATTCTATCCTGTTTAAAAGACATTTGGCAAGAATTTATCACATACCTTCCCTGTCATTTCTACCAAACCATGGAAGAATTTGATAAAGAGACCCAATTTTATAAACAACCGATGTTGTCCCATTGAAGACCATTATTCAGATAATTAGCAGCACATGCAGTGTCAGTCAGAGGCAGGCACCTGGCATGGCAAGGGGAGGGAGGATATGGAGCAACCCAAAAGACTGACAGACACATTCACAGGCAATTATTGCATGCTTCCAGCTTTACAGGACCAATTGGCAGTGACTTCGAGGCGGGCATAGGGGGTGGCCCTCAGGCAGGGACATAACTGGGACTTTGGGTATAGCATCCCAGAAATCAGGAGACATACTTTACACATCCAGGATGGCCAATTATCATCACAATCACATCCTGCAGCACTGTGACAGAGGACATAGGAGAATCTCTATTGGCTCTTTCCTAAACAGATGCTTCTAACTTCCCAGTAACAAGTGGGGGAGATATTTTGGGATGGTCACAGCACAGAATGAGGATATTTGGTTGAAATTTCTGCTGGCCAATTGGCATCACAAACCGATCTTATACCACACACAGTAACATGTAAGAGAATCCCTGGCATAGGCTCCTTCTCTGCATATGCTGTGCAGGCATATAAACTTGGTACCCTTTATCATATCTTTCTGATATATTGCAGAGATGATCGTGAAAGTGTGATATACAGCCCTGCCAAATTTCATGTATAGTGGTTAGACTACAAAGATGTTACAGTCAGACATACATTTATAAGTTAATTGCATATACCACCAGGAACCTTTATCCAATCCTTCTAAAAGTTGTCAGAGATAGTAAATATGGGGAGGGGTTTAAACTTTCCCAGTTTCTTCTACATTAAATTTGAGGCAAAGAATTTACAGTTAAGAATGTATATAAAGATTTTTGCAAAATAATATAATTAAACTGCTTATAAAATTGGATTCCTTTCTCCAAGATTTTTGGAGTTTGGTAAAATGAATGCCTTCCATTGGCGGTATAATCCCTCCAAGTTGTACCCAGATATAATGAAAAACAGAAAAGTTATAGCTGAAAATGTGTTTTCCATAGAAACCATTGGAAAATGAAAGCAAAAAGGAAAACGAAAATGAAAATTTGATATTTATGAAAATGACATATTTAAATAATAAAAAAACAAAAACAAAAACAACATGAGACCCTGGTGCACACCTCTATAAGCTAGTCCTTTTTTACATAGCCCCTGCAAAGTGGGGGGGTCCAAAGTCGTGCCGGTGCATTTGCGGTGGGTGGCGGGGACATGAACACGGCCACACATGCATCCTCAAGCACCCCACACTCATCAACACGCACAGAGAAATCTCCATTTCCCTCGGTTGCACCATGCTTGTGGATGAGTGGGGGTGCGTGCTGATGCATGTTAGGTGGAAGTGTGCATACACTTCCACACTGTGCGTATCCTTCACAGAGGCCTCTCTGCATGTTCATCAGTGGGAGAGATCTGTGTAAAAAGGGCCTTAGTGCCTGTGGTTCTGGTAGCCTCCCAAAAAAGTGGGGAAAGGATGTAGGCAATTCCATGGCACTGACTTACATCAGCTTTCAGGAGGTTTGCAATAGGAGTGTGCAGAAGGTACCCCTTTCATTATTTTTGTTTTCGTTTTCAGTGCCAAAAATTATTAGGGTTTTTTTTTTGGGGGGGGGTGGCTGGCTTGTAGAAAATCTGTTAGCTTTTGGTTTATTGTTTTTTTCAAATTATTTAATAAAACACACACACACACACGCAACACCATTGTACATGACCCAAATGGCCGCTGGAACATTCTATGCATATGCATCCTTCTCTAAAATGGTGGCAGCAGCATTGCCACCATTTTGGAAAAGAGCATCTGGTCTTCGCATGTGCAAAATGGCCAATGCGAATCTAGAAGACTGGCTGTCTTTTCAAAAAAGGCTGTGACACTGCCAGCACCATTTTAAAAAGGATGTGCACACGTAGAATGGTTCGGTGGTGATTTGCACCTGTGCAGTGATATTTTGTATATTAAAATGTCCTCTGGGGCCATTCTGCACACGCACACCCTTTTCTAAAATGGCGCCGGCAGCATTGCCACCATTTTGGAAAAAGGAAGCCAGTCTGCACATGCAAAGACTGGTTGCCCGTTTTCAAAATGGCAGTGATGGTGGGGCCAATTCCATGCCATGCACAACCCATGGACATGCACATGCACGCAACGTGCGCGCATGTCCATGCATGGTGCCATGTGGAATCCACATGGGACTCGCGCAGATCCCACGTGGATTCCATGCAAAGGGGTTTCAGATTGTGGTCACTGCCAGCACCATCTTGGAAAAGGGTGTGCATACACAGAATGGCTCCAGTGACCATTTTGCGCTTGAAACCGTTTTTTTATTTTATTTTATTTTTATCTTTTAAATGAAAACAAATGAAAGCAAACAACAGTCATTTGCTTATTCATCCTTATTTACAAAAACAAATGGGGCTTCATTCGTTTTTGTAAATAAAAAAACGAATGCACATTTGCAACCTCTGACTGTTGAGAGCTGGGAGTGAATAGAGTAGAATGGATCGGGCCATTGTAATCAGTTCTTGTGAAATTCTCGGAAGTGACCAAGGGTGGCCATTGGAACAAGCAATTTAGGGTTGGTTTCAAGATAGCAGAAGAAAACATGGAAGTGTTCAGGGAGGCTAGGCTAAGATTTTATTTAATTATTTATTCCATTTTTACCCTGCCCCTCTCACAAAAGCAACTTGGGACAGCTTACAATTATAAAAAATAAAACCACAGTTACAATATAAACATAAATACACAACATATAAATAAATAATGATATAAAACTACACTAAAAACTCTGACTTGTGCATAAAACTTCCCTCCCCCCAACCCATCTAACCTATCCCACCCTCCCCCACTGAACACCTGGAGGAAGAGCCTTTCAATTTCATCAGAAGACAAGAAGATTTGGGCTGAGGTGAGCCTCCGCTAGGAGGGAATTCCAGAGTGACAGTGCAGCCACCAAGAACACCTTCCTGTCTCTCTGAACTTGCTGTTAACATGGGACTCCAGGAGGGCGCCCCCAGATGGCTGTAGGGGCCACCCAGGGGTGAAGTGATCACTCAGATAAGCAGGGTCATGCTATGAAGGGCTTTAAAGTTCATCACCACCAGCACCTTGAATTGGGCACAAAAGACAACGGGCAGCCAGTGCAGTGCTTAGAGCACAGGTGTTATGTGCTCCCTGCAGCCCATCCCAGTAAGGAGGTGGATTGCCACATTCTGCACCAGCTTCAGCTTTCAAACCATCACCATAGGCAGCCCCACATAGAGGGCATTGCAATAGTCTAGCCTCAAGGTGACGAACGCATGCATGATAGTGGCAAGGTCAGAATCCCAGACATGTGGGCGGAGCCTTTTCACCCGAAAAAATTGGCGAAAGGCGCCCCTGGCCACAGCCAACACCTGGGAATCCAGGCATAGCTGTGAGCCCAGGAGCACCCCCAGGCTCCACACAGATCAAGCCAAAAGAGGACAGATGCCCCCCAAAATGGGGGAAATCTCCTCACCCAGATCACCGGTCCAGCCTACTAACATCACCTCTGTCTTATCATGATTGAGCTTCAGTCGGCTTGACCTCATCCAATCCCCCACAGTGGCCAAGCACTGAGATAGCAATGAGACAGCAGGGCCTGGGTTGGATGAAAATTACAAATACAGGTCGGTGTCGGCATCATACCAATGGTTACGAACTCCCCAACTGTGTACAACCTCCCCGAGCGGCTTCATATACAAGTTAAACAAGAAAGGGGACATAATGGAACCCTGTGGGACCCCACACGGAAGGTCACCAAGAGATGAAGTAGAGTCCCCGAGCACCACCAGAGATTACATAGGTAGGCAGGGAATAAACTAAAAGTGTAAGAGAAGAGTTGGGAAACCTAAATCCCAAAAGATCTGATTGGTTGCAGACACTAAACAAAATGATTCACAACAAACTGAAGTGGAGAAGAAGGACTTCAAAAGCTAATCCCATATGGATGGTATCAAAGCTTGAAGAAGAATTAGGAAAGGTTCATTTAAACTACCACTACTGGGATATTACATTGCCCTGCAGAATCAAATAAGTTTCAAATGCCATGCCAGCACTATGGGAATCTCAAATTCTCAAGGTGCCAAGTTTATTTACAATTTTCACGTGCATCTACGGAGTATAATTCACCTCCTAAGAAGCAATGTTTAATTAGCAGAGACTTTTAGGTTTCAAAATCACTTAAGAGATTAAAGGATCCAGGACCCTATAGCTTTCAATAAACTGGCTTGGAATGAGAAGAGGGGATGGAAGGATGGGGAAAGAGGAGAAGGGGGAAAGGAAGAAACAGATGAGGCATAGGTGCTAAGGCATATAAACCTATAGTACCTAAAACGTTGGTACTGCTACTCCTCTCCCTGCTGGCATTGCTCGGGGAAGCCGTAGGCAGGGATCACATCTTTATCTTTGTTCTGTAAAGCGCCAGGTACATGGCTGGTACTATGCAAATGTTAATAATAATAATAATAATAATAATAATAATAATAATAATAATAATAATGCCCAGCCACTAGCAGCCAGGATGGGATCCACCAGCCCAGGACTGCTGGGGATCACCTCAACAATAGGGGACATTGGTGGTCCTGGAGGAACATCAGAAGCAGCACCTGCTCCTGCAGCAGCAGAGACAGCCGCACCCTCATGTCCTGCAGGCCTTCCAGTGCCCTGTGTGGCACTGGAGGATGCTGGCAGGAGGCACCGCCAAACCACCCCCAGACTAGTGCCACTGCTGGGAGCCTCTGAAGCCTGACTGCAAAAATAAGGCCTGTGCAGTTTGGGGCGTGGTGATGGGCTCTGGCTGCTGCTGCTGCATGCTGACACTCCTCTGGCCCCTACCACCACCTCTGCCACATGCCGCATTGTCCGCCTTACGGGCAGCAGACCAGCCTCTCCTACTTCCCTTCTCCATGTCTTCAAACTCAAAGAATGTACAGCACACAAAGATTTTTAATCTAATATTATATATATCTATCTACACTAAATCTAACTGGTATTAACTATTAACTATTCTAAAACCTATGGAACTAAATGTAATATCCTAATAACTACAAAGGCCTAGTCCTACAAACACACTATAAAACAAACAATCACTACACACTATCTCTATTTATCTCTATAATTAAACTAACTCCTACTATTATGTATCTAATCTATAGTAACTATCTAATCTAAAGTATCTAATCTATAGTATCTAATCTATAGTAACTATGTATCTAATCTATAGTAACAACTATATCTATAGTAACTCCTACAACTATGTATCTAATCTATAGTAACTATCTAATTTATAGTATCTAATCTATAGTATCTAATCTATAGTAACTATGTATCTAATCTATAGTAACAAGTATATCTAATATCTATCTATGTATACAATATTACACAGGGATGGGGAGAGAAACACAAAGAACACAGGGAGGGGTAGAAAACTGAAATGAAACCTAAATCAATCTAATAATCCTACTCTAAATAAATCCAAAAACAGGGGAAGGGAATCAGGGATGGAATATATAGAGGGAGAGGGAAAGGATTCAATGGAGGGGGGAGGAAGAACACAGGGAGGGGTAAAAAATTAAAATAATGCCTAAATCTATCTAATATAATCTAAATAAATGATAATATGGAGGTAAATGGGTTGGATGGGTGAAATAGGAGGAGGATGGCAATGGATTAGGAATAGGAAGGAACAAAAACTGCTGGGAGAGGGAGCCTTCTGCCTGCTGTCAGAAACAGTGACTAGCTCAGAAGGTGTTGGAAGGAGTTTTGGCAATGAGTTTTGTTACTTGCTGCGCCCGCCTCACCGCAAGCCCCATTCACTCCATGCAGCCTAGCCCCCTCATCCCCCATGTCCATTCACAGACTGCGAAGCCAGTGGTCTGAGGAGTAAAGGGATGGTGATTGGGCAGGCTGACTGCTACTCCAAGCCTCTCCACCCCTGGTGCCTGGAAGTCTGCTCCTCAGCTGACTCCCCCTCCCTGTCACATTTTTGCCTTCCAGCCACGTTTTTGCCGCCCAAACTCATCCAAACTCGATCCGAACTCTGAAACGACCAAACAGTTCGGTCGGTTCGGGTTCAGTCGTCCGAACGGCCTGAGTTCGGTCGAACTTCCGAACTGCGTTTGCACATCCCTAGCAATAACATCAAACACCTGTCCGTGTCATCCAAAAGTTGCTGAGGTGCTGGCTCTGACGCGCTGTGACCACACGCAGATGTATTTGGGTCATCACCTGTGCCAGGATCATCACAGCTTCCCACAACACTAGGCCTGGGGGGGGCGGGGTTGTCATGATCTGCATCTGTGTCACTGGTATAGCTGTGATTCACATGATCATCACTCACAGCAGCTCTATATACACGTCCCATTAATCTTCCTACAAGGGATTAGATTAAAGCACATGTTACTCGACTTCGAAATGGTAGCCCTCTACACAACAGAAACAACCGTGGTAGTCAAACTCCATACAAGCAAAGTAAACCCAGTTGCAATACCAACCTGGAAGGCATCTGTCATGGGACACAGGCCACTTAGCCTTCACCCATATCATGCTCATGGTGTCATGGCATCGCCCCTTGTGGGCCATCTCATTCCCCTCTGGTCCGTCCATATAGAACTCGGCTTTGAGCCACTTCCACTGTGCCCAGCACTGAGCAATGGTTCTACTGAAGCCAGACACCCTTGGAGTCTCTACAATGGCCTCCCAAGCATCAGTGTTGGGTTTAGTAGAACTTGCCATGAGATAGATTACTCTAGGACTATTGCTTATACTGTCAAGGAGACAAACAATCTCCTTTTGCCTCCACCTCTTACCATGCATATCTAAAATGCTAGGAACACCTGACGTACTAAGGCTCGTGTGATTCCAGGTAACTCCATTCACAAAAACAGGGTGGGTGAATGACCACTCTCGTCTCACAACAAGGCGAGGGGGAATAACAGTCTACACTATGGGCCACTCCTTATCATATGTCTGTCTGTAAATATGCTGTTGCATCAATACCAGTAGGCCACAGCATTGCTAAAGCATGTATGTGGGACCCATGAATTAACAAATCACCGTAGTGAAAGAGCCAATGATACCATTCATGAATGGATGTGGTTCCAAGTCAACAGCAAGGGTAATAGAACCCTGTGGTCCACTATAACAAAGACCCATTACAGTTGTAGAAGATCATTGCAGTTCTGTTGTCACAGCATGTGACGTTACATGCAAGAGGCATATGATAGCTGTCAATGATAATTAACAGTTGTGATGCACAAGTACACCACACAGTCCATTCGTGTACAGGAGAAATAGGAGATAAATAATACACACAATGTGCTGACAGCAAACTATTAATGGAATTTTAACTGTAATGTCATCAGAAATAGTGAAGTGTCACATGCTGTCACATGGAGACACCCCCCCTAGGATCGGGTACACAAATATGTCCCACATGAATAACCAATTCCCTACGAGGCACAGGAATATGATTCACCAATAATGGAACATTACATCTGACAGCCATATAATGCAACATGCAGGATGCTACACTCATCCGTACAGCAGTTGTGGAGGAAGAGAGGATTCTGAACCCTGACATATCAAGGCAATGGAACCTCATTTTCAAATGTCCAAATGTTCTCTCAATGGTATTCCTAGTCCTCCTATGCGATCTATAGTATGCCCTCTCTGAGGGTCCACCAGGTCTCACGTACGGTGTCAGTAGGTAATGTCTCAATGGATAGCCTCTCTGTCACCTATAACAAGAACACAGACATAATCATACAAATGGCACCATTGATCATGGGACAGTTATCATAACACCATAGGTCAATGCACAATACGTTTCCAAATATTACATAAAAGCCATCCATTTTTCCAGCTTCCAAACCTCCAGATTAGGGATGGGCGAACAGAACGGAGTTCAGAAATTCGATTCGGTTCGGTTTGGTTTGAAATTCGAGTTCAGAAATTCGGTTGGGTTTGAAATTCGAGTTCGGTTCGGAATTTTGGTTCTGTCGACCGAACAGACCAAGTTCAGTCAAATTCTGAACTTCCGAACTAAGTTTGGCCATTCAAAACCAGATTTTTTGGTGTGTGCTGCCACTAGGGATGGGCGAACAGAACGGAGTTCGGAAATTTGGTTCGGTTCGGTTTGGTTTGAAATTCGAGTTTGTTTCAGAAGTTCGGTGCGCTCGACCAAACAGACCGAGTTGTCCCGAACTCCGAACTTCCGAACCGCATCCGCCCATCCCTACTCCAGATCACATTTCGGATTGGATCTTTGCAAGATGTGTGCATCATGACAATTTCCTGGAAATCAGGCACAAACATTAGGGATGGGCGAACCTGGTTTGAAAGTTCAGAGTTCAGCCTGAACTCGGCCTGTTTGGATGACCGAACCCGAACCTGAACCCGAACTGACCGAACCAAACCTGATTCCGAACTCTGAAAAGACCGAACAGTTCGCTCAGTTTGGATCACGTTCGGGTGGTTCAGGTGGGAGAAACGTGACCACAGCCAGTTGGTGACCCACTGCCTGACACAGGCAGGCACAGGGAGGGGGGAGGTCAGCTGAGGAGCAGACTTCCAGGCACCAGGAGTGGAGAGACTTGACGTAGCAGCCAGCCTGCCCAATCGCCATCCCTTTTCTCCTCAGACCACTGGCTTTGCAGTCTGCGATTGGCCACGGGCTAGGCTGCATGGAGCCAATGGGGCTTGCAGTGAGGCGGGCGCAGCAAGTAAAAAAACTCATTGCCCTCCACCCTGCCAACACCTTCTGAGCTAGTCACTGTTTCTGAACAGCAGGCGTTTCAGAAGGCTCCCTCTGCCATCAGTTTTGTTCTCCTCAATCCATTGCAATCCTCCTCTGATTTCACCCATCCAACCCATCTACCTCCATATTGTCATTTATTTAGCTTAGATTAGATGGATTTAGGTGTTATTTTTTTGTTTTTACCCCTCCCTGTGTTCCCTATGTTCAATCTTCCTTCCTCCCTCCCTCCTCCATTGAATCCTTTCCCTCTCCCTCTATATATATTCCATCCCTGATTCCCTTCCCCTGATTTTTTATTCATTTTGAGTAGCATTAGACTGATTTAGGTTTCCTTTCAGTTTTGTTCCCCTCTCTGTGTTCTTTGTATTCCCCCCATCCGATAGATAGATAGATAGATAGATAGATAGATAGATAGATAGATTTAGGAGTTAGCTGAGATAGATATAGTGTTTAGAGATTTAGTAGTGTTTGTAGGAGTAGGCCTTTGAACTTATTAGATAGATAATCCATTTAGTTCATAGCATTTAGAATAGTCAATAGCAGTTAGATTTAGTGTAGATAGATAGATATAATATTAGATACAAAAATGAAATAAAAAATGAAATAAAATAAAAATAAAATAAAATATAAAAACATTATTTTTGAGGGAGAAATGGGGAAAGGAAGGAGAGACCGGTCTGCTGCCCATAGGGGAGGCAATGGGGCACTTGCCAGAGGAGGAAGGGGCCCTGCCAGGGGAATGGCAGCAGGCAGCCACAGTAGCCCGAGCACGTTGCCACACCCCAAACTCAGCAGGCCTACTTTAGGGCAAGAGGCTTCAGTGGCTCAGCATCACCTCCTGGCAATGCCCTCCTCCACTGCCACGCAGGGCACTGGAAGGCCTGCAGTACATGAGGCTGCGTCTGTCTCTGGTGGTGGTGCTGGAGCAGGTGCTGGTGCTGCTTCCGATGTTCCTCCAGGACCACCAATGTCCCCCACTGTTGAGGCGATCCCCAGCGGTCCAGAGCTGGTGGATCCCACCCTGGATGCTAGAGGCAGGGCCCGATCCCCAGGCAATGGCAGTAGGGAGAGGAGTAGCAGTAGAAGCAGCAGTACTAGCAGCTATAGAGGAGACACAGGGAGAGTGCCAGCAGCATGGCGGGCATGGGCAGTCTAGCCTAAGGGTCCCAGTACTTCCCTTCATGGGACATCACCGTGATCGCGGACAACAGTGAGTCAGAGGCAGACACTAGTGCCGCAGAGGAGATGTCTGTAGCTGAGGTGATGGCTGAACCTCCTCCCAGAGCTGTGTCGCCAGTTCTACCAAGTTCTCCCCCTCCCAGCAGCGCTGGCAGCAGTGCATCACCCGGGGCTGGCCAGAAGGCAGGAGGGGAGAAAAAATCCTCTGTCTGGGAACATTTTAAGTTGGTGCGGGCAGATGATTCCAGAGAGGTGCAGTGCACTTTATGCAATAAGCTGGTGAAGCGTGGGCAGGTGCTCATCAACCTTGGGACAACTGCAATGGCGAGGCACCTGAAGTCATGCCATAGTGCTCTGCTGCTAAGGCAGGGGAAGTGGATGATGGCGGGTTCCCGACTGCAGCGGTTCTGTACCCTGGCATCCAATGTCTGCTACTCTGCTGCTGCTAGTGCCAATGGCTTGGCCCCAGGCCTCTATTCTGTCTGTGTCAAGGGTTCTGTACCCTGGCAAGTTTGGCAACCAATGTCTGCTGCTGCTAGTGCCAATGGCCCGGTCCCAGGCCTATATGCTGTCTGTGCCAAGGGTTCTGTACCCCGGCCACCAATGTCTGCTACTGCTAGTGCCAATGGCCCCCAAGCCAGGCCTATAGGCTGTCCGTGCCAAGGGTTCTGTACCCTGACAACCAATGTCTATTGCTGTTGCCAATGTCACCTACCTACCCTATGCTGTCTGTGCCAATGGTTTTGTACCCCAGGTTGCTGTCAAGCTCAAAGCCTGCCTCAGCCCGCCTTCCTGCCTCTCATGCCAAAATGCCTGTCTACCCACCCAGGTTGGTTGCTGGAGAGAGAGAGAGAGAGAGAGAGAGAGAGAGAGAGAGAGTCTCCCTACCTTTTGTCCGAACGGCCAAACCGAACCGAACACAACCAAACTGAACGACCGAACCGAACTCAGCGACCAAACTGAATGACCGAACCAAATGACCAGACCAAACAGGACCAAACCGAACGACCGAACCCAACTGCCATCTGTTTGCACATCCCTAACAAACATGGGTTATGATGTTGTGCACGTCACAAACTACCTGAATGTTGACACTGATGTTTTATCCTATTCCTATAAATCTCCTCAGTGTTTCTTGGTGGTTTAATCAGTACATTAGTACAATCAATGATACCAATGATGTTTGGAAAACCAGCAAGTTCATGAAAAGTCATGTTACATTCAGCAAGCTGAACATCTGTACTAGGAAATGTAATTGAATTTCCAGCATGTATCATCATAGTATTTAGTATGTCATAAAAGCAGTGGGACACTGATGACTGGGGGAGTGATGTTGCATCACCTATTACTAACTGAAGTTAACCCGTTTTGAGAAAATGCAAGGAGACCAGTACCTTTTGCAAAACCAGAATATTCTGTCTGTCAGCTGACAGAGGTTGAAGATCTGGCCTAATAATATTGCATAATGTAATGATGGAGGCCCTGTCCAGCCGGTACCTGGCTATGCTCTTAGTATCCACCATATTCAGGACCATTACATGAGGATATATGAATGGGTGACGTCACTGCTCCAGACGATGTACAATCCTAAAGCTAGCAGCATGGACATAGCTATGAGGAGAGGGATTAACACGGCAGCTGTGGAACTCCAATCAGGTTGCAAATACAAACAATTTACAGTCTAAAGCATTACTCTATACAACTGTCAGCTGTGTCTGTAAGATGGGTCTTATACAGCGGTATTGGATCAACCCTTTCCACCCCCTCCATGGTTACCGCATTAATAGCTGTTCGCTGCTGCCACACAACTAACTGTCGGTTGTTGTAATTGTGTTCAATACTGTCAGTTGTTGCTTCTATCACAGGTGGTACTGTTCTAATGGGTATGAGCTATGGTGCTGACATACATCGCCTATGCACCGCAGCTGATTGGTCTGTGTGAGTACTTAGGGGTTCGATATGGCCCAGGATGGCCTTATAGAATCCAGTCTGCAAAAGGGGTAGCTATATCATCCCTGTTAGGGGATGGTTTGAGCGTTTACATTCTCCAAACAATCATAGCAAGCCCCTGGCCACTGGATTTTGGATCATGATCAGACAGCTCTGAGAGTGATCCCAATTACGATCCACAACATGGAGATTCCTCTAGTTCATATGGTGAACAGTACGTCACATCCCTGAACCTCATGACAACTGCAAGGATGTGCAACACAGAGAGTGACTCTGACACCAATCAGAGTCTTAGCAACAGTAATACCATAGACAATGACAGCCTAACTGGGTGATTCAGGAGGTGTGCATGCTTATATGTGAGGCCAACTCAAAGCCCTCACTCTCAATGGGTTGTGATGGCTCACTACAGCCGGTTGGTGACCGGAAGGCTTTCTGGACCGTGTCAGTGAGAAGATTACAGCAATGGGATTCCATCCCCGATCAGGGAAGGGCTGAAAACACAAGTGGAGGGACCTAACCAGGAAGGTGAAAGCACATCTCAGTAATCTCAATGATGCAAAGAATAAAAGCAACGGTAAGATACTGAGACCCCTTGCTGATTGGGGGAAGGAGATAGCTGGTGTGATCACAATGGAGACTGTATCGAGGTTTGTTGCTGGCATTGAAATTGACAAAGGTAAGCTGTAGAGCTGTTCAGTGACCTGTATCCATCATGAGGGGTACTGGTTTTAGAAGCCATAGCCCCACATATGGGGTGATGGTTCACGGGATGCATGCAAGTCAGGCTAAACATGTTCGACATGATGTTGTATAAAGGAATGTGGCTTGAGGTTATTGCTTGCTTTTGGATCATCAATAGGATGGGTGCCAACTGGGGCATGATCTCTATATGCAATTGTAACAACTATATAATAGAGATTTCAGACGTACCATTGTATGGATTTCGATCCCATCCATTAATGGGAAGATTGATATGCTATTAATGGTATAGACCCATTATGCAGTATACCTAACTCATATCATGGTGCCTTTGGAGAATGGTAAAGGTTATTAAACCATGTGTGTCATCATCTATTGTTAGTAAACCATCCATTGGTACCTTTGCTAACTCTCCCATTGTGAATGTGTTACAGCGATGATTACGCTGTGAGCAGGAGGCAAGGAAACGGCATGTTCTCATGATCAACCCATGCATGCTCTGATAGTATGGGGCAGAAAGGATCTCGTGGGCATGTCCAAAACATTTCAGTCAATAATTGTCACAGGTATCAAGTGCTTATCTAGACGACCGTTTGGAATTATTATACTGTTCATATGACTATGATGGTATCACAACTGTGAATTGCCGTGAACGGGAGATGTAGGAGGTGGTGGGGTTCATTGCAAGACTTCCCATATATGCTGCACCCCATTGTCATATGACAGTGTATTGCCTGATGGTGCGGTTGAGGTTGGGAATTAGCCTGGGTTTTTTGTCATGGCTTACCATACAGGAGACGGCCATTAGTCCTGTTGATAACATCACGTTACATATAGACGGCCCTTTTTGTAAGATTATGAACTGTCATTCACATATACACTGGCAGGGTTATATCTGCGAAGGGTTTTCTTATATGACTAGTTGTTATGGTGACTGACCATGACTTGTGTTGTTCATCTTGCTGATAGCAATCTGAATCTTATAATATACAGGGAATTCAACAACTGCGAGTGTTACTGAGGCTCATGGATCACTCTTCGATGTACCTCTGAGTGTACCCAAAAGGCCACGGCGTGCTCATGATGCATGTGTCGGGATATCGACAGATCTACTGGGAGGGGGTCACTATCTTGGACATAGTACTGTCAACATGACATGTGCCGTAGATGCTCAGAACAGTAACACCGATTCCTGCAGCTCTGCTGATGACCTCAGTCATGTCGAACCAGTCACCTCACATTCCTTCCGTGAGGC
Source organism: Sphenodon punctatus (assembly GCA_003113815.1). Classification (NCBI taxonomy): domain Eukaryota; kingdom Metazoa; phylum Chordata; class Lepidosauria; order Sphenodontia; family Sphenodontidae; genus Sphenodon; species Sphenodon punctatus. The sequence continues at coordinate 379,369 of QEPC01004965.1, forward strand.
ATATTCCAGGCACCTATCCTCCTCATCTCTCCATAGTGTCCATTAAGGGTGGGAAAACCGGTAAATCTGGTATCCGATAATGCCAGTACCGGGCGTACCGGCATTATCAGATTCGACCCGGTAATCCGGTCCGGGTACCGGATTCCGGGGTACCGGATTTTTTTACATTGCAGCCATTTAAAAATGGCTGCAATGTAAAAAACTTAAAGCCCCACCACAAAAGTTACAAAAAACAAACCCTCCCCGAGTCCAGGCTGCGCGGGTGGAAGGGGGGACACCCCCCACCCACCCTGGCCAGCCTGGATTTTTGTTTAAAAAAAGACTCAGAGGCGAGTCCACCCCCCAGCACCAGCGGCCGCGGCGTCCCCGCAGCCGCCGGTAAGTATGACCCGATCCCTGGGGGGGGTGTTTAACACCCCCCCAACCCCCCAGGGATCACCCCTACTAAAGTTCAGTGCTTGCTTACTTTGCGGAGCTCCGGGTGCGGCGGCGGCGGGCGGTCCGGCGGCCTCAGCGCCGGCTGTGGCTGCCGGCGTCAGAGACGCTCTAGGCCTTCCGGGGAACTTCCGGGTTTCCCCGGAAGGCCTAGAGCGTCTCTGACGCCGGCAGCCACAGCCGGCGCTGAGGCCGCCGGACCGCCCGCCGCCGCCGCACCCGGAGCTCCGCAAGGTAAGCAAGCACTGAACTTTAGTAGGGGTGATCCCTGGGGGGTTGGGGGGGTGTTAAACACCCCCCCCAGGGATCGGGTCATACTTACCGGCGGCTGTGGGGATGCCGCGGCCGCTGGTGCTGGGGAGTGGACTCGCCTCTGAGTCTTTTTTTAAACAAAAATCCAGGCTGGGCAGGGTGGGTGGGGGGTGTCCCCCCTTCCACCCGCGCAGCCTGGGAGGGGGAGGGGGGAGGAATTAATTGTAGACTATTTATTTCATTGATTTCAATGGGGACACAGTGCCCCATTGAACTCAATGAAATAAATCCGGTACCGGTATACCGGATTTAATCCGGGAAGCCGGTTTTTACAGAACCGGTAACCGGTAAATCCGGTAGCCGGTAATGGGCCCGGGGTCCCACCTCTAGTGTCCATAGAATTGATACAGGAAATGTTAATCCTGATGTTTCTGGGCCCCAATATCCGATGTTTTGCCAGAACCTCATGTAGCACATCATGGTATGCATCCACTGATTTTACAGTCACATCATCTGCCCCCTGTATGGATGGGGTGACTGGTAGTTCCATGTCAGATGATGCAGGGCAACAGAGCAGTGAAGGCAATTGGTCTCTGCATGGTGCTATGGGAGATGTCATGATGCTTGCATCCACTCAGGAGTCCAATGGGGATGAACAGGAACCTCTCACTGTCAGAATGGACCATGAATCCTCCAGGGTTGTTGTCAATACTCCACGTAGCAGGCCACAGGGTCAGCATCTACCATCGCCCCCATCAGCAACAACAGCACCACTATCATTGTTGCTGCCCCATTCAGGGTGTGGTGTTCAGATCAATAGAATGGGGAAACCCTTTCCCCAATACCTTGGTGACTTCTGGAATCGATTGGCGGCATCAAGACTGGAATGGGGAAAGGAGTAACAGCACTCAAGGTGTGTTCTTGAGTGTTCTTAGCAGGGTTAGTGATTTTACAAATTTCATTGGTGGGTCCGCAACGAAATCCATGGACCAATTTGCAGGAGCTACAGGATGATGTGCTGTGAGATCCTGTTGTTTCACTGGTGCTGCATGGCCATCATCCACAGTACAGGCCCCCTGGTTGCTAGGGATGTGCAAACAGAATGGAGTTTGGATGTTCAGATGTTCAGACTGAAAACTTAGTTTGGGTTCATGGGTTCAGTCCCATCGAGTTTGGACCCCCCGAACGTTTGGAAAGTTTGGCCACCTGGAGGCTTGGGGCACTCCATGGACCCCCCCCAGGGGTGCCTGTGGTGGCATGTCAGGCCTTCTGAGACACAGCATCAGAAGCAGCAGCAGCAGAGACCAGGCAAGCTTGGGGATTGGCACCCCAGGATGCCCAGGCAGGCAGGCTCGGTGCTTGGTCCCTGGGGGTGCCCATGGGGGCATGGCTGGCCATCTGAGACCCCCCAGCAGCAGCAACAGCAGAAGAGGCCAGGAAGGCTTGGGGATTGTTGGCTGGGATCCATCCTTGGCCAGGCATTGCAGGCTGGCTGGCATTGGTGGAGAATCGGCAGAGGCCCAATCAGGGCCTGGTGGCTGGCACCCCTACTTGGTCGGGCATTGCAGGCTTGCATCCTACTCATCAGATCTAAATGAGCTCTTCTGCAAATTGGTCAAGCCTTGCCCAGTAGTGATTCACATGACCACTCAGTAGCAGACATTGGATTGCTGGGGCACAGTACCCATGGCACAGCAGGGACAACAGAAGCAGCAGCAGCGGAAATTCAATTGCCAGGGCACAGTACCCATGGCACCACAGAGGCGGCATTCAGAAGCAGTAGGAAGCAGCAGTGGATATGATTGCAGGACACAGTACCCATGGCACAGAAGAGGCAGCAGAGGTGCAGCAGCAGATATTCGATTGCTCGGGCATATTACCCATGACACAGCAGAGGCGGCATTCAGTGGCAGCAGCAGACATTCGATTGCCAGGGCACAGAACCCGTGGCATCTTTGACTCACCCCTTTCTTTTAAACCCTACATTGACTCTGTTGCTAAATCCTGTCACTTCTCCCTCCATAACATTGCTAAGATTCGCTTTTTTCTCTCTGTCTCGTCTGCCAAAACTCTTGTTCATGCTCTGGTCATCTCTCGCCTCAATTACTGTAACCTCCTTCTTTCTGGCCTTCCCCGGTCTCACCTTTCTCCCCTCATCTCCATCCAAAACTCTGCTGCCAGGGTAATCCACCTCACGTCACTTTGACCATGTGCAGCCCCTCCTCTCTTCGCTTCACTGGCTTCCCCTTCCTGAACGAATCCTGCACAAGCTCCTAGTCTTC
>QEPC01004965.1:388701-411048 GCA_003113815.1 Sphenodon punctatus
ACCTGAGACTTCGCATCCGCCTGAATGTTTGTTTGTCTTCTCCCATGTCTCTCCCGCTGTCCCCTCTCCTTGTCTCCCCCTCCTTGTCTTTTAGATTGTAAGCCACAGGCAGGGACCGCATCTGATTGTATGTTCTGTACAGCGCCAGGTTGCAACTGGTGCTTTATAAATGTTTAATAATAATAAATAATAATAATTAACTATTTCTGTTACATTTTTCTTGTAGATAACTACTCACTCCCTAAAGCCTCAGTCCTTTTAATATGACAGCTTATTGAACACAGCAAAGATAAAAGGCAAATCATCATTTGTTTGTACAACATGCTAGCAGTTCTCCCTTTCTTTTAGGGTGCAGAGATTTCTGATATAAATGTTAGTTGCAAGCAGAGCTCTGCAGCCGAGTCCTCAAACCTTTTAAAAGGCATTCAGCAAAGCTACATCACTTTGATCTGAAAACAGAAACCTTGAGTGTCTACTAGGTGATTGAGTATAAGATGGTAGACTGCTTTTTAAACCCAGTGTTATGCTGTCTCGGGCAGGAGACATAATATGTTCAAGAGGACCCTGTCAAGGTTGACCGACTCAGCATTTCATTTATAAAGCATAGTACCCTAAACTTTTTGTCTGTCTTCCTAGTCTAAATGTAGCTATCAAATCGATCATTCCTGTTCCTGGCTAGTCCTCCTCCACCTTCCTACCCTGAAAATATCCATACAAAATCAAATGAAGGTTGCAATATGCATAACAATTCAGCTGGACAATGCACTCACCACAATACGAGAGGCAGGGCTAAACAAACCCAGGTTGCATTCATATGATAGTACATGAAAAAACTTTTCTCTACCTCATTTTTTAATGTTTGACAGGGTTAGGGCAGAAGATACCTTGGAGGTAATGTGCATTAATTCATAAAAAGTTAAACCAGAAAGCAAGGTTTGACAGTCATTCTAAATCTCGCCTGCATTTCTCATAATGTGTGAGGACAAGCTAAATCTGACTGTCTGTCTGCCCTATACAAATTGGTGCAGAACCAAACTGTGGGATATCTAGCAGCAGCCATGGCAAACAGGGTAACTTTTAAAACAGAGGGAAAGTATGTGGGAACACTTTTTAAAATGTAATTACAGTTTCTTGGGAGAAATTGAAAAGGTAAGAGAAAGTGCTTGTATGAATTGTTGAAAAGTGCATGATAGGGATGTGCGAACAGAATGCAGTTCGGATGTTCGGACGTTCAGAGGTTCAGTCTGAAAACTTAGTTCGGGTTTGTGGGTTTGGTCCTGTGGAGTTAGGACCCTCCCAAACGTTCTGAAAATTTGGCCATGGTGGAGGCTTGGGGCGCTCCAGGGGTGCCCGTGGGGGCATGGCAGGCTATTGGAGACACAGCAGCAGCAGCAGTAGAGACCGGGAAGTCTTGGGGCTTGGCAACCCGGGTTGCCTGGGTGGGAAGACTTGGCACTTGGCCCCTGGGGGTGCCTGTGGGGACATGGCTATCTGTCTGAGATCCAGTGGCAGCAGCAGCAGAGGCTGGGAAGGCTTGGGGCTTGTTGGCTGGCCTGGCACCCCTACTTGGCTGGGCATTGCAGGCTACCAGGCATCGGTGGAGCAGTGGCAGAGATTAGATAGCAGAACCCATGGCACAGCAGAGACAGCAGCAGACAGGCAGCGTGGCATGAGCAGTGGAAGGAAGGCTGAGGCAGGGTTTGAGGTTGGCAACCAGGTGGGCAGACAGGCAGCATGGCAAGAGAGGCAGGATGGGACCTTGATAGGACACTCAGATAGGCTGGGGAAGACTGTGCAGTGCGAGAGAGAGCCAGTCAAATAGGCAGGTTGAGACTGTCTAGTCAGAGGCCGCCTGGCAGGCTTACAGCTTCCCAATGCCACCCGGCATCATGAGATCAGTCATATAGGGTGGCTGAGGCCATCTAGTGTGTGTGTGTGTGAGAGAGGGCACTGCGCATTGGGAGGAAGGGACAGCACCTCCGCAGCAGCAGCCCAGATTGAAGAGGCACCCTGTTCCAAGACTGCCCCTGGCATGGGATGGTGTGCCACTGCACCATCAATCCATGTTCAGGGGCAGCTCAGGGAATCCCAGCAGCGGAAGGTTCACCTTGATGAACAGCAACTGCTCCACCAACTTGGCTCCCAGTCTCAGGTGGTGCAGTGAGCAAATGTTCCCCACCACAGAAAACACCTGCTCTCTAGGAACACTCATTGGTGGGCAGGAAAACAGAGCCTTGGCCACTTTGGACAGGGCCAGCCACCCGTCCCTCTGAGAGCTGTGTCGCCACCATGTTCTGCCCCTCCCATCAACACTGTCAGTGGTAGAGCAGCAGCAGCCAGTTGAGGCCCAGAAACGTCAGTGCACCATGGAGGAGCTGGGGTGGTGGCAGCTGCCAAGTCCATTGGCAGCCACAGGACATGGAGGATGGCCAAAATCATGTGCATGTTGTGGGAAATGATTGCACTCGATGGGTAGCACTTCTCAGTGGTCGTGGACATGGGGTTTAGGCGCCTGATTGGCTTCCTGGCCCCCCAGTTTAAGCTGCCCTCACACACCACCCTGAGTTGGCAGGTGGTGCCAGCCTTGTACGGGGCTTTAAAGGAGCGGGTGAGGGAGAAGATAGAAAGGGCTGGGGGTGCCACCGTCCACTTCACCACAGACCTGGCAGTGACAGCGCACTGGTGTCAGGACCCATAAGCAGCGTTTGGGAGTGGCAGGAGGGGTCCCAAAACAGGGTATAGGTGGGCCCTGCTTCAGGCAGAAGTCATGGACAGCCCCCACACTGCTCGGAGCATCGAGGCAGCCCTGACCACCATGGTGAGGGAGTGGGTCATGCCAGGTGTGCCCTTCACCAAGGGGTGCGTGGTGAAGCACAANACCTTGAGTGTCTACTAGGTGATTGAGTATAAGATGGTAGACTGCTTTTTAAACCCAGTGTTATGCTGTCTCGGGCAGGAGACATAATATGTTCAAGAGGACCCTGTCAAGGTTGACCGACTCAGCATTTCATTTATAAAGCATAGTACCCTAAACTTTTTGTCTGTCTTCCTAGTCTAAATGTAGCTATCAAATCGATCATTCCTGTTCCTGGCTAGTCCTCCTCCACCTTCCTACCCTGAAAATATCCATACAAAATCAAATGAAGGTTGCAATATGCATAACAATTCAGCTGGACAATGCACTCACCACAATACGAGAGGCAGGGCTAAACAAACCCAGGTTGCATTCATATGATAGTACATGAAAAAACTTTTCTCTACCTCATTTTTTAATGTTTGACAGGGTTAGGGCAGAAGATACCTTGGAGGTAATGTGCATTAATTCATAAAAAGTTAAACCAGAAAGCAAGGTTTGACAGTCATTCTAAATCTCGCCTGCATTTCTCATAATGTGTGAGGACAAGCTAAATCTGACTGTCTGTCTGCCCTATACAAATTGGTGCAGAACCAAACTGTGGGATATCTAGCAGCAGCCATGGCAAACAGGGTAACTTTTAAAACAGAGGGAAAGTATGTGGGAACACTTTTTAAAATGTAATTACAGTTTCTTGGGAGAAATTGAAAAGGTAAGAGAAAGTGCTTGTATGAATTGTTGAAAAGTGCATGATAGGGATGTGCGAACAGAATGCAGTTCGGATGTTCGGACGTTCAGAGGTTCAGTCTGAAAACTTAGTTCGGGTTTGTGGGTTTGGTCCTGTGGAGTTAGGACCCTCCCAAACGTTCTGAAAATTTGGCCATGGTGGAGGCTTGGGGCGCTCCAGGGGTGCCCGTGGGGGCATGGCAGGCTATTGGAGACACAGCAGCAGCAGCAGTAGAGACCGGGAAGTCTTGGGGCTTGGCAACCCGGGTTGCCTGGGTGGGAAGACTTGGCACTTGGCCCCTGGGGGTGCCTGTGGGGACATGGCTATCTGTCTGAGATCCAGTGGCAGCAGCAGCAGAGGCTGGGAAGGCTTGGGGCTTGTTGGCTGGCCTGGCACCCCTACTTGGCTGGGCATTGCAGGCTACCAGGCATCGGTGGAGCAGTGGCAGAGATTAGATAGCAGAACCCATGGCACAGCAGAGACAGCAGCAGACAGGCAGCGTGGCATGAGCAGCGGAAGGCAAGCTGAGGCAGGGTTCGAGGTTGGCAAACAGGGTGGGCAGACAGGCAGCGTGGCATGAGAGGCAGTAGGGAAGGCAGACTGGGACCTTGGCAGGGCACTCATAAAGGCTGGCAAAGAGTCTTCAGCGAGAGAGAGAACAAGTCAGATAGGCAGGCTGAAATTGTCTAGCCAGAGGCTGACTGGCAGGCTTACAGCTTCCCAATGCCACCCGGCATCATGAGGTCAGTCAGATAGGCTGGTCGAGGCAATAGAGAGAGGGGGGGTGCCGGGCATTAGGAGGAAGGGACAGCACCTCCGTAGTGGCAGCCCAGATTGAGGAGGAGCCCCGTCCCAGGACTGCCCCTGGCATGGGATGGCGTGTGCCACTGCACCATAAATCCATGTCCAGGGGCAGCTTGGGGAATCCCATCAGTGGAAGGTTGACCTTGATGAAAAGCAACTGCTCCACCAACTTGGCCTACAGTCTCAGACGGTGCAGCGAGTAAATGTCCCCCGCCAAAGAGAACACCCACTCGCTGGGGACACTCGTTGGTGGACAGGACAATAGACCCGTGGTCACTTTGGACAGAGCCGGCCACACATCCCTCCGAGAGCTGTGTCACCACCATGTTCTGCCCCTGACCGCCAGTGGTGCAGCAGCAACAGCCAGTTGAGGCCCAAAAGTGTCAGTGCACCATGGAGGAGCTGGGGTGGGGGCAGCTGCCAACTTAGTCCATAGGCAGCTGCAGGACATGGAGGGTGGCATGGCTTTCAACTGAAAGCCACACGCATTTTGGGGGAAATGATTACGCTCAATGGGCAGCCCTTCTCGGTGGTCAGGGACATGGGGTTTAGGTGCCTGATTGGATTCTTGGCCCCCCAGTTTAAGCTGCCCTCATGCACCACCCTGAGTTGGCAGGTGGTGCCAGCCTTGTACCGGGCTTTAAAGGAGGAGGTGAGAGAGCATCTGGCAGGGGCTGGGGGTGCCACAGTCCACTTCACTACCGACCTGTGGTCGAGAAGAAACGCGCAGTACGCCTACCTTGCAGTGATGGCACACTATTGGCAGGACCCAGAGGCAGCATTTGGCAGAGGCAGGAGGGGTCCCAAAGCAGGGTATAGGTGGGCCCTGCTTCTGACATAAGTAATGGATGGTTCCCACACTGCTTGGAACATTGAGGCAGCCCTGACCACCATAGTGAGGGAGTGGGTCACGCCAGGTGCACCGTTCACTAGGGGGTGCGTGGTGACGGACAACGCGACCAACATATTGAGGGCAGTCCATGAGGGGGCTCCACCAGCATCCCTTGCACCGCACACACCCTTCACCTAGTGGTCAGGGACACTCTGGGCTTGGGGGAGAAGGGGATTAGGCAGGCTTTAAAAAAGGAAAAAAGCACATAAAGGATAAGAGGAATGTTGTGTCTAGTCGATCTCTAATGTACTTGACTGTAAATCAGCCCAATGGTAGCCACTCTGCTATAAAAATATTTTTTATTCACATATTGCACTATAAAACATGTATCCTAAAATTAATATCATTAAACCAAACTAAGAATGATAACATGATATCATGCCAATCAGATATCAAGGTTATTCTGATTAAAAATCCAAATACAGTAATAATGGAAGATCCTGCTATGCTCAGGAGAGAATTAGCTCGAAATAAGAGCACAAGGCACAATAATGATGGGAAATCCCACTGTGCACAAGAAAAAATTGACTCAAAATAGGAGCACAAAGCAAACGCGTTTCGGGGAAACGCGTTTTGAGGAAATCCCCTTCCTCAGTGCTATAAAAGTTTCAAATCACATACAGGACACTGTAAGAGAAGAAAATATAAAAGCATATAAATCCTTTTATGTAGTGGATGATCAAAATAGGACTGCTATTCCCATTTCCAATCTACCAATGCCTCTACCACATATGGCCATCATACCTTACACTCCCATGTATCACCTCTCCAAACATAAGGGAGGAGACTATGAAGATTTGTACTTTTCTTATTGGAGCACTTGTTGAGTCATCCACAGTAAACACACAAATTCATTAAAACACAATACTGATAGTCTCTCTATTCTATATATTCCAATGAGTTGTCATCCTCTATTGATCTCCACACATATACCAACCTTCTCCCAAGTTATCATCCCAATTTCACATACATATACAATGAGCTGCTACTCTTCATGGGGACTTGTTGGTTGTGAGTCACACATCCCTGCCTTGCAGTCTTTAAATGAGGGGAGAAGGAGATTGGGGCAGGCACACTTAGCGAAGGAAGCTGGCCAGTTTCATTAACCGGAGCGTGAAGGGCAGCGACCTCCTCAGGGGGAAGCAGGTCGAGCAAGGCTCCCCAGTTCACCTGCTGGTACAGGATGTGTCCACCCGGTGGAATTACACATTCCTGATGCTCAAACAGCTTCTCGAGCCTTGTATCAGGTTCAACTGGTGACAGACAGCGGGCACCTCCAGGGTACGATGGGGCAGAATGGGAGATCCTGGCTCACACTGTCTTTGTGCTGAGACCATTCCTGGCCATGATGGAGACAATCAGCTCCTCCATGGTCACCATCATCCAGGTGACCCCTCTGGTCCAGAGTCTCCTCAGGAGGCTGGAGGAGATTCTTCAGGGGTGGGATTGTGACCCGAGGGCAACAAGCTGGTGGCTGAGGTGGTTGCCCTGGTGTGGCAGCTGAAGGCAGGGCTGAAGGCACAGTTTGATGAGCTCCTGCAGCGGGAGGAATATGTGTTGGAAACCATGCTGGACCCCAGGGTCAAGGGCAGTGTGGCACGCCAGACATCGCTCTATGGCCACTGGAAGGGTGAACTGGTGGAGAGGGTCCAGCAGGCAGAGAGGGAGGGCTCTGGAGAGTTCACGGCAGCAGCAGCAGGATGCCCCTGGGGATGGTGGGAGTGGGGGCAGCCACCCCTTTCAGCCGGCGGGGTCTATCCCTGCCCCCAGCCCTAGCAGTAGCAGCACCAGCATCAGGCTGAGCAGCAGCAGCACCCCTATTGCTTCTGGATAATGTGGATGGACAGCTGTCCCTGCCTGTAACTTAGTCCCCATAACCCTGACACTGGGTTCTCAGCCTGGAGTGGCTGCTTCTTGATGTGGTGTAATGACAGCTCCCCATGAGCAGAATGACAGCCCCAGAATCCAGATGGTAGATCCTGGGACTAGAATGGCAGCTTCTGGATGAAGTGGAATGACAGCCGTCCCTGCCTGTAATTTAGGCCACAGAACCCTGATGGTGGGTCCTGGGGCTGGAGTGGTTGGCTGTTTCTTGATGTGGTGGAATGACAGCTCCCTGTGAGTGGAATGACAGCCCCAGAACCCTGATGGTGGGTCCTGTGACTAGAGTGGCAGCTTCTGGATGAAGTGGAATGACAGCTCTCCCTTCCTGTAATGTGCAATGATGGCCCCAGAACCCTGATGGTGGATATTGGTACTAGAGTGTCAGCTTCTGGATGAAGTGAAACGACAGCCCTCCCTGCCTGTAATGTAGGCCCCTCAACCCTGATGGTGGGTCCTGGGTCTGGAGTGGCTACTGGCTGCTTCTTAATGCAGTGGAATGGCAGTTCCCTGTGAGTGGAATGACGGCCCCAGAACCCTGATGGTGGGTCCTGGGACTAGAGTGGCAGCATCTGGATGATGTGGATAGACAGCACTTCCTGCCTGTAACATAAGCCTCAGAACCCTGATGGTGGGTCCTGGGGCTGGAGTGGCTGGCTGTTTCTTGATGCAGTGGAATGATGGCTCCCCGTGAGTGGAATGACAACCTCAGAACCCTGATGGTGGGACCTGGGACAGGAGTGGCAGCTTCTAGATGAAGTGGAATGACAGCCCTCCCTGCCTGGAACGTAGGCTCCAGAACCCTGATGGTGGGTCCTGGGGCTGGAGTGGTTGGCTGTTTCTTGATGCGGTGGCATGACAGTTCCAAATGAGTGGAATGATGGCCCCAGAACGCTGATGGTAGGTGCTGGGGCTGGAGTGGCTGGCACCCCTGCTCAGTCAGGTGTTTCAGGCTGGCTGGCATCAATGGAAAAGCATCAGAGGCCTGGCCAGAGCTCAGTGACTGGCATCCCTGCTTGGACAGGCATTGCAGGCTGGTTGGCATTGGTGGAGCAGTGGCAGAGGCCCGGCCAGGGTTTGATGGATGGCACCCCTGCTTCACCGGGCATTGCAGGCTGCCTGGCCTGGATGTGGGACACTTGCAGACAAGTGAAATGATGGCTTCCCATTAGCAGAATGATGGCCCCAGAACCCTGATGGTGGGTCCTGGGGCTGGAGTGGCTGGCTCCTCTGCTCAGCCAGGCATTGCAGGCTGGCTGGCATCGGCAAAGTAGTGGCAGAGGCCCATTCAGGGCTCCGTGGCTGGCACCCCTGCTTGGCTGGGTGTTTCAAGCTTGCATCCTACTCTCCAGATCTCAACAAGCTATTCTGTCAATTGGTCAAGCCTTGCCTAGTGGTGAATCATGTGCCCACCCAGTAGCAGACATTGGATTTCTGGGGCACAGTACCCGTGGCACAGCAGAGGCAGCAGAAGCAGACACTGGGTTTCCAGGGCACAGAACCCATGGCATAGACAGCAGAGGCAGCATTGGCGGCAGCACCAGACATTAGATTGCCAGGGCACAGAACCCGTGGTACAGACAGCAAAGGTGGCATTAGCAGAAGCAGTGGACATTGGTTTGCCTAGGCACAGCACCCATGGCACAGACATCAGAGAGAGCATTGGCGGCAGCAGCAGACATTGGATTGCCCAGTAGGAGGATCCATGGCAAAGACAGCAGAGGCAGCAGAAGCAGACATTGGATTGCCAGGGCACAGATCCCATGGCACAGACAGCAGAGGCAGCAAAAGCGGACATTGGATTTCTGGGGCACAGAACCCATGATACAGACATCAGAGGAAGCATTGGCAGGAGCAGCAGACATTGGATTGCCCGGGCACAGAACCCGTGGCACAGACAGCAGAGGCAGCACTGGCAGCAGCAACAGACATTGCCTGGTAGCAGAACCCATGGCACAGACAGCAGAAGCAGCAGAAGCGGACATTGGATTGCCGCGGCACAGAACCCATGGCACAGACAGCAGAGGCAGAATTGGCAGCAGCAGACATTGGATAGCCCAGTACCAGAATCCATGGCACAGACAGCAGAGGCGGCATTGGCAGCAGCAGCAGACATTGGATTGCTGGGGCACAGAACCCCTTGTCACAGACATCAGAGGCAGCATTGGAAGCAGCAGCAGACATTGGATTGTCCGGTAGCAGAACCCATGGCACAGACATCAGAGTCAGCATTGGCAGTAGCAGCAGAAATTGGATTACTGGGGCACAGAACCCATGGCACAGACAGCAGAGTCAGCATTGGCAGCAGTATCAGACATTGGATTGCCCAGTAGCAGAACCCATGGCACAGAGAACAGAGGCAGCAGAAGTGGACATTGGATTGTTGGGGCACAGAACCCATGGCACAGACAGCAGAGGCAGCATTGGCAGCAGTAGTGGACATTAGACTGGACGGTAGCAATCAGGCCTGTGCAGTTTGGGGAGTGGTAGGGCATAGTGATGGGCTCGGGCTGCTGTTGATGCCTGCTGCCACTCCACTGGCACGGCCCCTGCCACCTCTGCCATGCTCCCCATTGCCCGCCTTACAGGCAGCAAACCGGCCTCTCCTGCTTCCCTTCTCCATTTCTCCCACCCAAAGAATGCACATTAAGTTTTTATATTAATTATTTATTTATTTATTTATTTATTTATTTATTCAAATTGGTAATCTAATATTATATATATATCCACACTAGCTCTAACTGCTATTAACTATTTTAAACCTATGAAACTAAATGGAATATTACCTAATATCTACAAAGGCCTAGTCCTACAAACACACTATAAAATATTAAAACTGAATCTCTACACACTATCTCTATTTATCTCTATAACTAAGCTAACTCCTACAACTATGTATAGTAACTATCTAATATCTAATATCTATCTATATCTATATACATAGGGATGGTCAGGGGGACACAGACAGCTCACACCAAACAACACAGGGAGGGGTACAAAACTGAAATGAAACCTAAATCGATCTAATCCTACTCTAAATAAATCCAAAAACAGGGGAAGGGAATCAGGGATGGAATATATACAGGGAGGAGGGAAGGATTCCATGGAGGGTAGGGAGAAAGAACACAGGGAGGGGTAAAAAATAAAAATAACACCTAAATCTATCTAATCTAATCTAAATAAATGAAACTATGAAGGTAAATGTGTGGAAATGTGTGAAATAGGAAGAGGATGGCAACGGGTTGAGAGGTATACAAACTGCTGGGAGAGGGAGACTTCTGAAAATGCCTGCTGACAGGATCAGTGGCTAGCTCAGAAGGAACTGGAAGGGGGGAGGGCAATGACTTTAGTTACTTGCTGCGCCCGCCTTACCACAAGCCCCATTGGCTCTGTGCAGCGTAGTCACATGCCAATCGCAGACTGCGAAGTCAATGAGGAAAGAGGGATGGTGATTGAGCAGGTTTGCTCCTAGTTCAAGCCTTTCCACCCCTGGCGCCAGGAAATCTGCTCCTCAGCTGCCCTCCCTGGGCCTTCCAGCCCTGTTTTTCCTGCCCAAATGCACCCGAACTCATCCGAACGAGGCTGAACTGCTCAGGACTTCGAGCATTCAGTTCGGGTGTTCAGTTCAGCCATCCGAATTCGGGTCCAACACCGAACAGCCGAACCACATTTGCACATCCCTAGTGCATAAACTGAATTTGGTGAATGAATTTGTTTAACCCAGCATATCAGTGCAAATTCCAACCCTTCAGAACATTTGAAAGAACATGAAATAATATGGTTGCGGGGAAAAGACTTTTTTCCCCACATTTGGTTCACGAAATGACCAAATGCAGAGAACAGAACTACTGAACAAAATAAAAGTGCAAGCATTTTAAGGACCTGTGTCCTGCAACTTGTGACAATAAGCACCTTAATTTATTGTTGTCGCAGGACACAGTTTGAAAGTCTTAAAAGATGTTTACTCTTTCGTTCATTTGTGAAATTATGAAACACATACAAACAAATGCTATAGCACATGCTGTACAGTAATTAATGTTACCAAACATACCTCAATGCAAAGTTTGTTAGAATGTTTAGATTGGGTGCAAAATCACATGTGGCTATTTGATAGACTTAATGATTATGCAAATGGGGGACACACACCAAACTTATTCAGTTCATTTAGCCCTGTTGCATACTTTGTAGCTCTGGCTTCTATTTTTAATTATGCTTAATCGTTTCAGAGTAATTTAACACATGCCCCAAAAAGATTCTTTTCCAGTCACCAGAGTGGGCCAAATCTCCATAACTGCATTTTACACATTTATTCCCATTTAAATTATTTTAGTGCCCAATTTGAAGCAGGAAATATTGCTTGACAAAAATATATTCCTTAGTGGATTTCAAAATGTACTGTATTTCTTTTTTAAAAAATAAATAGAAGTACTGCCTTATCTAGCTCACCCTCACAACATCCCTATCAGGTAGGTCATGATTTTTCCATTTTACAGATGGGGAACAGAGAGTGAAAGATAGCACTTTTCTCAAAGCCAACCAGTAATATTATGGCTAAGACGGGGTGAAACCAGACATTCAGTCAGCTACACATTCCAGGAGGGGGGCTGACCCTGGAGGGGTCAGGTCGGGGCTCGGAACTGACATGTACCTGACCGGGCTGGCCAGAGAGCACTCCTCCCCCGCTCCCCAGGGGAACAGAACAAACATGCAGCTGGGCGGTTGCACCCCCAGTGTTCTGCCTCCCACCATGACGAGTGGCCATGGCAGCTAATAATAATAATAATTATTATTATTATTATTAATATTATTATTATTATTATTATTTTATTTTTATAGCGCCACCTTGCCTTGCATGGCATTTGGAGTGCTTCAAAGAATATAAAACAATATGAAATTATAGAACAATTTAAAACAATTCCAAACAATTTAAAATAGTATTAAAATACTTTAAGATAGGAGAGAGAATAAGGGAGGACAGAATACAATTAATTAAGGGAACCAGCAGTGGATGCTAAAAGCACCTAGAAAATAAATATGTTTTCAGGTGCTTTTTGAAGATAAGGAGGGAAGAACCGAGATGAACATCCAGAGAGAGCGAGTTCCACACTGAGGGGCCTGCCACAGCAAAAGCCAAATCGCCCGCCAACTTAAGACATGGAAGGTGGAACCACAAAACAGCAGGTGGTACCTGAGCATAGATATACATTGATGTGAGACTCCAGAAGTAGGTCTCTAATACAGCCAGGGTCTAAACTATTCAGGGCCCTAAAAACCAGCAGCACAATCTTAAACTCAATCCCTTGCTCCATAGGCAGACAATGCTAGGGATGTGCGAACAGAACTGAGTTCAGAAATTCGGTTTGGTTCAGTTCAAAAACTGAGTTTGGTTCGAAAGTTCGGTTCAGTTGACCGAACTATTTGAGTTCGGTCGAATTCCGAACTTCCGAACCCAGTTCGAACATTCAAAACCGGTTTTTTTGGCCTTCCGAACTGGTTCGAATTTGACCAAACAGTTCGGTAGAATTCAAGTTCAGTTCGAAAGTTTGGTTCGGTCGACTGAACTATTCAAGTTCGGTCTGAACTCCAAACTTCCAAACCACGTTCGCACATCCCTAGACAATGCAGAGAACACAGGGTGGGCGTAATATGATCGCAGCTGTCCAAACCAGTAAGCAGCAGCATAGTGCTGCTGCATTCTGAACAAGCTGCAAGTGGCAGATAAGCACTGCCAGTAGCCCATAGAAGAGGATATCCGAATTACAAAAATCATCAAGCCTCGTAGTCACCAGGGCATAGGTGACTGTGGCAATAATGGGCAGTCATGGTGACTGACAATGGCTGCCGTGGGGATGGTGGCCCGAAGAAATGTGTGGAACTGCTGTGGGCCACTATGGCTTGCTATGACCCACCTGAGCAGTCCTTGTGGTAGGGATGGGTGAACAGAATGGAGTTCGGAAATTTGTTTCGGTTCAGTTTGGTTTGAAATTTGAGTTCAGAAATTCGGTTCGGTTCGGTTTGAAATGCGAGTTCGGTTTGGTTGACCGAACAGACCAAGTTCGGTCGAATTCCGAACTTCCGAACCAAGTTCGGCCATTCAGAACCAGGTTTTTTGGTGTGTGTTGCTACTAGGGATGAGCGAACAGAACGGAGTTCGGTTCGGTTTGATACTCGAGTTCAGTTTGGAAGTTTGGTTCGGTCGACCGAACAGACCGAGTTCGATCCAAACTCCGAACTTCTGAACCACGTTCGCCCATCCCTACCTTGTGGGTCCAGGATCATCCGAGGGACAACATATGGGCCAGACGCCTACCTGGGCCAGGGCAGCAGCAGGCTCACAGATGGTGGCCTGGAAACCGACGTAATAGTGAGTCTCCAGCCCAGGTGGGCCATAGCAGGCCCTTGTCACATTTGGTTTCACCAACTGGATAAGATCAGGGCCAAGTCCAATGCTTACATCAGTACAATAGGTTTTACGATGGCATTCAAAGCAGTAACATCCATTAATTCAATAGACACAGTGCCTATCCTTGGGATCATCCATTCCTCTCTTCAAAATATTTTTAACAAGGCTCTCTCTGATCAAGGTTATCAAGTTGGCAGTCAATAGCACTGAACCCTTTTATCAACCCCTCGGGATAATTATGAATTATTTGCCATTATACTATATGCTAATTCTTAGACTCCTACAAACAGCTTAATCAATTGAGTGCATTTTATTATTTTCTAGTCTAAACATTATGGGCTCATCATATCAAGTATCCAATAACACTAAATTATTCTAGATAGTTAAACTGATGCTACGCCAATCAGAGATTTTATTTGAATTTATTAGATTCCCTGAATTTATTAGCCAGCATAACAGAGAACAGAAACAAAGCACCCTCCAGGAGTTGAGCTGTGAAACTGAGGAGTTGTGAGCAGAGAGATTCTGACATTTCCAAGTGGGTTACAGGAAGAGGAGGAAAGACAGTTGATTTCAGAATGGAAGAATTATATAGGACATCAAACCAAATGGATGTATACTAGTTTTGAATGCAACAGTTCCAAAGAGGGGCACATTTTTTATATGCTACTCAGCTCTTTTCAGTATCAGCCTTTCTGACTTAATCCTTTTGGGGTTTACTGTTTTCCTGGTATCAGGTTGTAAATAAATCAGAATCTCAAGAAGTCATAGGATATCTGAGCTCTGCTAAGTTTGGACATAACTGACAATTCCGACAGCACCATCTTCAAACTGTTTAGTGTATTTATTTGCCCTCTGGGTTGACACATAATCTGTTGACTTCCATGGGAATCACATAATGCTAATGTCTAGCACCAGTATCAAACACCTGGGAAATCACGCTGAAAGTTATCTTTCTAAATCAACTGCTGACCTATCCCAGCAGTTTGGCTGATTTTTGTAGCTAATTTATCACATTGCCAGGCTCCTGTGAATTGTGGGCGTTGCAATCACAGCAGTTTTTGCAGAATTTGGAACCTAGTGCAAATTTTGCAAGATTTGCTTGATCTTCAACAGCATGGCATTACAGCTTGAGTAGGAAGATAGCTCATAGGGCACAAGCACTGAAGTGAGTTAGCAGTATGGGCATTTGAAGGCCATGAGGCTCGCTACCATAGCTGCTAAAGAGGAGCAATTCATGACTACCAGTACCCCCTGCCCCACCCCGTGCTGAAGAGAACAGCATCCC
Organism: Sphenodon punctatus; assembly: GCA_003113815.1. NCBI lineage: Eukaryota > Metazoa > Chordata > Lepidosauria > Sphenodontia > Sphenodontidae > Sphenodon > Sphenodon punctatus. Next base: position 403,551 of record QEPC01004965.1, read on the forward strand.
ACACACCTACTGCATCCAAGCCACTTTTACACATGACAAAAAGGGTTCTAATAAGGGCTTGAGATAATACTGGGTGTTAATGCTGGAGTTTTGTAATGTGTGAACACACTAGTCCCCTTTTATGCAGCGAGATCTTGCTGTCTTGTAAAACCCACCGGATGTGACTCTTACAAGGCTGTGAGATCTCACTGCATAAAAGGGAATTAGTGCGTTCACAAATGACAAAACTCCAGTATTTATAACACCCAGTATTATCTCGAGTACTTATAAGAACCTGTTTTTGTCATGTGTAAAAACAGTCCAAGAGGTTTCTTAAGGTTTGTGTTGTTCCAAACTGATGGTATGGTATGCTCATTTGCATTCAAGAACCTGCATAATATGCACAACTTAGTTAAATTAGTCTGCTTGACCTCCTGGTTGTAGAATTTGGTGGGGGGAGGGAGGGAGAGAAATTGCAGAATACATCTACAACCACAGTGCTAAAAGTTACCCATTGTCAGCACTACAAAAAATGTTGTAAAAAAAAAGTATAAGTAGGAAATGGCTTATCAAAAACAGATTTCTCTCAGATTGTAAGCCCTAGGGCAGGGACCGTGTCTATTCCATTACTTTGTAGAGCACCAGGTATATTGCTGGTGTTATATAAATACTTGCTAATAATAATTTCTTCCTGAAAATATCCACGATAAGTTATTTTTACTTTTGATCATCAAAACAAAACAACCCCTTCTCCCCCCCAAAAAAAACCCTCCACCAAACACCTACATCAGTACTCACTCATAAATGTTTCACATTTTGGAAAATGAAAATTTTAGATTTTTTTTTTTTAATTATTTTTTTAAAAACTCCCCAAACTCTGAAATGGCTTTTGATAAAAATGAAGTGTTTTGTTTTCTGATCAGTTTTACCCCGAGTGATCTATATTGGATAAGGAACAATGAGATCTGAAGAAAAAGACGAACAATGGAGTCCTGTTTTTGTGGGACATCTATAAACATCCAACTTATCAGAAATTCAACTTAAGGAGAATTAAATAAGTAGGAAAATATACATTTTATTCAATCATACTTTACTCTCCCAGCTATATATATTTATATTTAATTTATATTTAAGAACCTCTCAGTACTTGGTAATGTTTTGATCGACATTTTGTTTTTCAGTTTACTGACAATTTGCTTACAGGGATCCCATTTACTGCTGTTCCACTGCAAAAGGTATTGATATTTTTAGCTCGGTGGGTGGGTATCTTTACACACTTTTAAAATTTGTGTTATCAGAGTTCAGAATTTGACTTATCCAATTCAAGAAGGGTTAAACCTGGGACTAGGGAAAACCTCTTTCTTTGACTTAACCAAAAATTTGATTATGCAAGTTTCATTTAAGTGGATTCCACTGTATATCCACCAATACATTGCAAGGAGTTACCTCTGCTATTTTATCTGGACATTTTAATTTTTTTGTTTGTTATGAAATTAAAATGGTATAGGTCATACAAATGCACTGAGGACTCATATTTGTTGGCACTATGCAAGGTCCCGTGTTCACTGTGTTTCCCCCATAGACAGCAATGGAGAAATTTCAGTGAACATGGAACCCTGAGAATATGTAAGTTCATGTTGTTAAAAGGGGGAAATAAAGACCTGAACAACTTGGGCTGCTGAAACATCAATCTTAGCTCTGGAAGAGGTGAACTAGTATACAGAGGGGCAGAGGCTTGGAATTTCTGGAGGCAGCTCCATTCTGGCTACAGGGATGGGTTGAAACAGCCCTTTTGTATTCACAGAACAGTTCCATGAAAATGGAATAGCTCTCAAAATTTCGATCAGAATCAATTGAAATTTTCAATCAGAATTCTGATCAACTGTTTTGCACATAAGCAAAATGGTGGCTGCCATAGAATGAAATTTTTTTTAAAAATTATTTAAATAAATTTATTTTAAATGACAGCGGCCGTACTTCTGTGGGTTCCATTTTGTTGTATTGGCAGCTGCGATTTTGCATATGCGCAAAACAGCTGACATTTTTTTATTATTCTGGTGAACAAAAATCCGAACAATCATTCCTTCCACTTTTCATTCTCCATGACTGAACCAACTGGATCCATCAGAAATGGAATCCGGTCAGAAACAAAGTTTCAGCTGTAATTCTGGCTTTCTATCTGGCATCTGGTGTTTGTGTTTAAAATACAGAATTGATCTGACAGTTGGCTACCAGAAGGGATGGGGACAGATTTAAATCACTAACTAGGACTCACTACTATGGAATAATCTGATGAATTCTACCTGTCTAGTTTTTCAGAAGACTAAACCTGCCCCTCTAGGGGCATGAATTAGTAACTTATCTCCTCCTATGTTTTCTTCATGTGAAATAAATGTGTTAGGTTTTAAAAACCAGAAGACTAGGTATGGACATTTGCGGTTTTATGAGAAATCCTGAGTTGGATTCAGATAAAGCAGCATTGATTTCTCAAGCTTGAAGGGCAAATTTCTTAGAGAGTGAGTCAACAGTGGAAGGAGGGGAGTGTAATAAAAATCCAGAGAAACTGAATTTGAAAGGAGGTCAGAGCCCTACAAAGGGCAAAGTAGGGTGATAGTATCTAAAGAAGAGTTTTGAAACTGGTAAACCATCCTCAGATACCCATTTATTTATTTAATTACATTTAATAACCCAAACACCTCTTGCCTCTGGCACATATAAATAACATATAAAACATCTAAAAATATATAAATAACAATATATATAAATAAACATATAAATAACAATATATAAAAGACAGAGGCCCTTTTCACACAGACACTATTAACACTGAAAAAATGGGTGTTACATTTTATTATACATGTTGCAGGGCAACCATAGAGCACACCTGCAGCCCTGCAACATGTATAATAAAATGTAACACCCATTTTTTCAGTGTTAGTGTATCTGTGTGAAAAGGGCCACAGACATAAAAATATATAATCAAAACATTATAAGCTGCAGCTAAAACCCAATCCCCTAAACCCAACCGCCCACCAACTACCTGTCTCCCCCACCAAAAGCCTGGGGGAACTGTCAGGTCTTACACTTTTGATGGAAGGAGGCAAGATCTGGGGAGAGATGAACCTCGGCCAGGGGGGTTGTTCCACAGCTTTGGAGTGGCTACCAAGAACACCCTCTCCATGGTTGCCACCGATACCACCCAGGGGACCTCTAGGAGGGCGCTCCCGACAAATACCCATGTGACTATTATTCTTGTAAGTACGCTTACTCAGTTCCTATCACCCTAAACAGACATGGACATATTATGCCTCAAGTAATTCAAGTCGTTTTTGAATTTGGTCACTAGAAGCAGATATGTCATGTATACCATGCTAACCTTGCCTGTACTGGTGGTCATTGGGCTACTACATTGTTTAAATCCAGAGAGCGAGCAACCAGCATTTCTATCTCTTTTAGTAAAGGATCCAAAGAGCTGCAATGGGAACTAAAATTAGTACCTGCTTGCATTTTGGGGCACCTCATCGGGCACCTGATGTGCTACTCGAGGACAAGTCAAGTGCCCAAACCCCAAAATGTGAGTATTACCCAGAGAAACTGACAAGTCCAAGTCCAGCTCAGGCCTGTCACTTTCAAAGGCCATCTGGCGGTCTCTCTCTNCTGGCGCTTCCCCCTACAGCACCTCTCAGGTGAGAGGTGGCTACTGAGGGGAGGGGGAAGCCGCCTTTGAAAGTGACGGAGACCTCCTGAAGCTACTGCGGAGCTGGGTTCTCCAGAGGTCCTTGCTGGGCCTGTAACTTTCAAAGACCAGCCAGTGCATTCAAGCAGCCCATTGGGTCCTGCTCAGGCATCCCTGGGGCTCAAATGGGGCCAAGTTAATTCAGGCACTCCAGATTTGTCAGGGATGCCCGGATTTTCAGGTGCCAGTTGCAGCTTTAAAAGGCCCCTGGAAAAACTTTATAGTCACACACTAAGTTCCCACTTTTAACATTTGTCTTGAAACGTGATTATCTGGCTCACTTTGGGTGAAAACAGCCATGATGCCAACCACCCTTTAACCACCCTTGGTGGTCATTTATGCATGGGTGATTTCAGACGTTACGGGGCCCATTGGCCCCGTACCGAAATCAACCCATTCGTTCCCCGCTGGGGTCACCCTGTCACGCCATATCAGACGTGCCGGGGGGATCCCGGCGGAGAATCCAGGAGGGGGCAGGGCCGCGCGGCACAGTGTGCAGCCGCACAGCCCCGCCCCCTCCACGCACCCCGCCGCCCGCCCTCCGAGGAGACGGGTGGGCGGCGGGGCCAATGCGGCCGCCGCGTCCGGCCGAATGCGCCACGGCCCGGGATCCCGCCGGTGATCCCGGGCTGTGGAGAGCGGCCAGACATTACTTTTTTTTGGTCCCTGCCGGGGGTCCGTTTGACCACGCTTCCCAGGACATTCCCCCGGCTAGGAAGCGTGGTTCAAACTGACCCCTTGTGCAGATTGACCGTGGCGAACATCTGGCGGCCGCCAAACAGACATTCGAGACACGTTGACCACAGGTGGGTATTCACCGTGGTTCACTGTGATCTCGTAACGTCTGAAAATACCCCATGTTGCAGGCTTGCATAGGGCACCAATACAGCCCTGCAACATGCATAAATAACCACCAAGGGTGGGTAAAGGGTGGTTAGCATCATGTCTGTTTTCACCCTATGTTTCAGCACATGCAACAGGATACCACTGCTTCTCTTGAAAGACAGAAAAGGGAGTCTAACTGACACTACTTGAGTTGGCTCAATGTAATTTACAGTTTTCAATATTGCTTTTCAAATATAAGCCATATTGCTTAATATATTCAATGGTAGCAATAACAGAAATGCATAGCTTTCACATATGCAGTCAGGTTTATGGCATGGCTTTAATTATGTACATGGTTAAAGATTCAACACTCAACATCCTCCATGGATATTCAATTAACAGACAAAATGGGATTTTTTCATGTTCTTCAATTAGTAAATAAGGCCCTGATCCAAGTGTGTGCACAGTTTGCAGCCGACAGCCGTGAACCAAACTCACCCTGTGCAGTGCACACAATGCACACACAGTACACACACATATGGTACCACAAAGGAAGTCTGCTGCCACACAGCTGTGCCACCATCTGCATCCCCCTACTGCAGTCCTGCTTCTCCCTCTGCCAGGTGGCAACATAGTTGGATGGTGGCAGACTTCCTCTGTAGCACCAGGCGTGGGTATATTGTAGGTATACCCTCTGATTAGTTTCGGTCCACATGTGGGGACCTTTGATTGGGGCCAGTATCATTCCTCTTAGACTCTTTATTGCAGGGCTGGTTGAAAACTCAAATGTTATTTGTGAAAAAAAAAAAAAAAGTTCTTAATTTTGAAAGTGTTTTCAAAATTTGGAAAACAAAAACAAAATGAAATTTCATTTTGTCAAAAATTTCATTTGCACATTTCTGCCTTTCATGTTGACTATTTCAAAATGAATGGAAAATGTTTAAGATGTTAAAATAAAATGTCAACATTTTATACACATTTGAAACTTTGTAAAATTTTGAAATTAACGAATTTTCACCTGAAATGGTAGAAAAATTGAAACTGAGTTTTCCCATCAATTCTCTTTGAATGAAAAAATTGGACCCAGCTCTATCCTCTAGTAGCTTACTAATTACCAGCATTTGAGGGTGGCTATTCTGTACTTGGAATGAAGGGGAAAGTTTGGTCGTGGGAGCTAGCATAGGCTTCCTGTCTTCAGAGAAAGCATATACCCCTCCTACCCCTACTCCCTAAAAAAAACAAAAAAACAGGCCAAAACAAAACATGAATATCTTTTAATTCCCATGGCAATTTTTTTTCAATGACTCTCACCTGTATACTGCTGGCTCCCCACCTTCTTCAGAAGTATATATATATTAATGTGGGATAACTGAATTTTAAAAAATGAAATGTTAAAGTTACACACTTCAATATATTTAGGCCTGGACAATTACACTACTCTCTGTAGCAATGTTGTCCTACCCTAAGGCCTTACCAAAAAGTCCAGGGACTAATATATTGTTGTTTGAACATTCATGCTGACACAAGACCCAATGTTGCCTGTTCTAATTAATTAATTAGAATTTCTTGGGTTTTTTTAATTAATTAATTTATTATTATTATTATTATTATTATTATTATTATTATTATTATTACAAATACTTTTATCCCGCCCCCTCCTGTCTCTGGCAGCTTGGGGCAGCTTACAATAAAAGTCAAGTTTAAAAGGTCACAAAATCCAAAGAAAATGTCCCAGCCCCCTCCCCATTACCCATCTCCCCGCCAAAAGCCTGGCAGAATAGCCAGATCTTACAGTGGCATGTGAAGGAGAAAAGATCCAGGCACAGGCAGACTTCTACTGGCAGGAAGTTTCACAGCCGCGTTGCTGCCACCAAGAATGCCCTTTCCAATGTTGCCTCCCACCATACGTGGGGGACATCAAGAAGGGTGCCCCCGGCAGACTGCAGGGGCTGATTAAGATCCCAGGAAGTGAGGCAATCCCAGAGATAGGCAGAACCTAGAACCATTTAGGGCTTAACCCTTACCTTCTGTAATGGGGTCGAATTGACCCCTGCGAGCACAAAAACATTTTTTTAAATTAATTAGTAGCTCTTCAAGTTTGAGCTTTTAGGACATTGTCACCGGCACCTCTGGGCATAACATACTAACATTTCAGCCTAATACCTCTTACCGTTTGTCTCCTATAAACAAAAAATGGACCCCAGGTTTCCATTGAGTTTGCCTATTGGGGTCAAATCGACCCCAAGCCACCACCAAGTCAATGTATTTCAATTGGGGTCAAATGGACCCCAGCTTAAAATAAACCAAAATAAACAGTTTTCAAGGACCATTCAGATAGCAAAGGGACATGGAACTCAAAGCCACTTCAGACTGGCAGCAGCAATGAAAATTAACCCCTTAACTGCTATTATTTTGTGCCTTTGTATTGTGGCTGAAAAAACCCATGAGAATATGCTAGGTATTGGGTCTACAATTTTGAGCTTGCATCACATTGTCACTGGTACCTCTGGCCATAACAAACTCAAATTTCAGCCACATATCTCTTATCTTTTGTCTCCAATGGCCAAAAAAGTGCCAGGGTGCAAACACACACAAGGTGTCAATGGTGTTTTCCTATTTGGTTTTACACAAACCTTTGCTGTGTCATTTCTCAGCTGTTCAGGTAATGTTAGGTTTCATTTCTTCATGCTAAGTTTAAGTTTCCTTTCTGGGGTAAGTTTGTGGAGACATGAAGTCTGGGAATGTTAGATTTCATTTCTTCAGCCAAGTATTATGGGGTCAGTTTGTGGAGATAAGAACCTTAGGCAAACAAAGAAATGCAAACAAGCTCCTAGCATCCTAGGCAACAACAAAAGAAATGCAAATAGCAGGCTATAAAGGTGCTAAGTGTACTTAACTGTGCTTAGTAAAGTTTGACTATAAGGCACAGCCAGTAATTTGCATGAGAGAATTTGCCTT
>QEPC01004965.1:411732-441020 GCA_003113815.1 Sphenodon punctatus
TTAGTGATTTAGTTTTAGTGTTTGTAGGAGTAGGCCTGTGTACTTATTAGATAATCCATTTAGTTCATAGCATTTAGAATAGTTAATAGCAGTTAGATTTAGTGTAGATAAATATAGATAATATTAGATTTAAAAAATAAATAAATAAACCCCATATAAAAACAAAAACAAAAAATAAAAAACAAAAGAAAACCATATAAAACCCAATAAAAAACCATATAAAAAACAAAAAACCCACCCATAACAACATTTTCCGAACAGCCGAACGGCCGAACCGAATGGCCAAACCGAACAGCCAAACCCGAACCCGACAAACTAACAGAACTGCCGAACCGAACGGACGAACCGAACAGACGAACCGAATGCAGCTGAACCGAACGGCCGAACCCAAACAGCGATCTGTTCGCCCATCCCTACCTATAATGGGTTTTTCCCATAGGGTTCATATGGACCCCAAGACACAGCGCGTGCAATTTTTGTTAAGTCAGAAGGTAAGGGCTATTAGGTAAGAACCAACACCTTGAATTGGGCCCAGGAGACTATAGATAACTAGTGCAGCAAACGAAGCAGAGGTTTTATATGCTCATGGCAACCCGCCCCCACAAGGAGGTGGACTGCCGACCATCACCAAGAGTAGCCACACATAAATCACGTTGCAATAGTCCAGTCTTAATAGCACCACATCATATATACTGTTCCGTGGGCAAGACTCTTTCTTAAGCAGAGCTCTAGTTGGTACAGCCAAGGAATAAGATAGACCCTGGGAAACGTTAAATAACTCTGATACCTCCCTAATGTTGTCTGCAAGGAACTGTCCAGCCTGTGCATAACCAAAAATAGCGTAGGTAGGGCCAGCCTGAAGAGCTGGAAGACTCATAATGGGCTGTGCCAAGCCTCATATCCTGACATAGAACATCAGATGCCTAGGACTGGGCCTGGCTTCCAACTGTAGCCAGGTATGCATGACAGGTTTGGGGCAAACAGACTTGGACTGTGACGTTGGGCCAGATTTTTCCTTTTGTCTCACCTGTTTCTGATGTGGACATGTCCTTTTCCAAGTGTTGTAGTGTTGTGGCACTTGAAAAGAGACCTGGCTGCACTGGAAAGGGCGAGAGAGCCCCATTACTCTTGCTACTGTCTGTCATGGCCACACTCCCCCGTGGCTTTACTTTACTTCTGAAGTAAATTCTGCCTGCACCTAGGTCCCAAGTCTTGAGCCCCTTCACAGACCTGGGATTATTCTTGTTGGGCCTGGCATGTCTGAGAACTGAACACTTTCCTTATGTCAGTGGCAGGGAATGAAAGACGAGGAAGGTCTGGCATAGTGACTGCTGCACTGGCTCTGAGCTACTTGGCTATTTTGTCTATCATTGGAAATCTTCCAGAAGTTAATTTAACTTGCTTTCCAATGACTTTGTATTGCTAAAGTGGCAGGAAAAAAAAGTCTCGCCCAGGTTGAGGATTTGGCTATATCCTTAACTCCTGACTGATTTAAGGATAATGTAACTGAGCACCAAAGAGAGAATTTCCCACAATGTTTTCTTTCCCATCAAACTCTGGCACCGGAATAAAACCAGGCATCATGTTGAATTCCTTCTGGAGTCCTGATTATGTTGTTGCCAAAAGCCTGCCCAATTTTATTTAATACAGGCCCATACAAGCACTTTTAATTAAGTTTAACAGACAGAGCTACTCAGCACCCACCTCCCTGCTTTCACATACACCAAACAGCCTCTGAACCACAAGACTCTGGCACAAGGAGCTGTTGCCTACAACAGCACTAACTGAGAAACTCCCACGCTGCAAGAGTCATTCTGAGCTACTTATATCACCTGCAGCCGTGGGAAAGAATAGTCTCTAATTTATACTGAGCCTGTACGTAGCTCTGCCACAGGGCTTTCTGAAACTGGAATAGCTTGTTTGGGGTCCTGTTTGCTTTTAGGTGAGCTGCAGCTGCATATTTAATAGGGCAAGAGAGCAGGCTTGAAAGGTTCAGGGTGCGCTGCTGATGTATGTTTTAAATGCAGTGCTGAATTTAGCTTCCTGAAAGCAGCCATCAGACTTTTTATAAACAGATCTAGACAATTGATTCAATGGTATACTCACAGTTTGATTTACACACACACCAGTAGAGAGGGGACAACCTGTGTTTCCTAAATGTACACACACACACAAACACACCAGTAGAAAGGGGACAACCTGCATTTCTCTCCCTCTTATTCCATCCCTGATTCCCTTCCCCTGTTTTAAGTTTTCGATTTATTTAGAGAAGGAATATTATTAGATTGATTTTCATTTCAGTTTTGTACCCCTCCCTGTGTTCTTTGTGTTTCCCCCTGTGTAATATTGTATATATAGATAGATAGTTATTAGATAGACAGTTACTAGATAGATATACATAGTAGTTAGCTTAGTTATAGAGATAGATAGAGATACAGTGTGTTTGTAGGACAAGGCCTTTGTAGTTAATTATTAGGATATTCCATTTAGTTCAATAGGTTTTAGAATAGTTAATAGCAGTTAGATTTAGTGTAGAGATAGATATATATATAAAAAAAGAAACAGCCACTCCAGCCCCAGGATCCGTCAGGGTTCTGGGGCCAAGTTACAGGCAGGGAGGACTGTGGCCAATATGTACCTAGAAGCTCCCACTCTAGCCCCAAGACCCACCATCATGGGTCTGGGTCCATCATTCCTTGCACAGAGGCGATGTCATTCCAATGCACCAAAAAACAGCCACTCCAGCCCCAGGACCCACCGTCAGGGTTCTGGAGCCAAGTTACAGGCAGGGAGGGCTGTGGCCAATATCTACAACTGCCACAAGAATGGATGGAGGAGGGGAACATACTGGGCGAGGAGCAGAACTGGTTTAGAGCTGGTCGCTCTACACACGACCACTGCTTTGTCCTGAACCATTTTGTAGCCAAATACTCATCTTCCACGGGGCTCTATGCAGCCTTTGTGGACCTTCGTGAGGCTTTTGATCTGGTCTCCCGGAAGCATTTATGGGAGAAACTTTCATTAACTTCTATTGACCCACGGTTGCTGGTCCTAATGCAGAGGTTGTATACTAGCACCTCTTTGAGGGTTTGGTTGGATGATACTGGTGCCCTGTCGTAGGAAATTCCAACTAGCCATGGGGTTAAGCAGGGGGCGGTGTTTGCCCTGCTTTGTTTAATTTCTACCTGAATGGTCTTATCCCTCTGGTTACTGCTTCTAACAACTGTCCGCCTAGAATAAGAACCTGAGAGGTGGCAATTGTATTGTATGCCGACTATGCTATTCTGCTGGCTAGATCTCGCCTGGGCCTTGTTAGACAGCTTACAGCGCTCTATTCCTTTTGCGAGCAAAATTTCCTTGAAATCAATTACTCTAAAACCAAGGTTATGTTTTTTTCCTCCAGGTGCAAGATCTGTAAATGGTCCATAGGACCCCATGTAATTGAACAAGTGACCTCCTACAGATATTTGGGGCTGGTTTATCAAGCTAATGGGTCCTGGCTTGTGCATATGCAGGCGGTAATTAGACAGGACAAACTAGTGGGGAAGTAAATCTGCAATTTTTTTAGAACAAAGGGGGAGTTATTTGGTATCTCCTGCTATTAAGGTCTTTAAGGGGAAATGCCCGGGGCAACTTTTATATGGAGCTCAATTTTGGACAGTGGGGAAGTTTGTGTTCTTGGAAAGGGTGAAAAATATGTTTCTAAGGTCTCTCCTCGCCTTGCCAAACCATGCCCCTAATGTTGCCCTTCGTAGGGATTGTGGTCTGACTCCTGTAGAGATCCAGCTTTGGCGTTTGTCTATAGGGTATTGGTTGAAACTCCATTTTTTTCGTACCGCTCCATTAGCTACTTTGGTGCTCACCGAGGATAATGCATGGGTTAGTCAGGTCAGGTCTAAATTATCTTGTATGGGTCTGGCAGTAGATGATTTATACTCCCTGAGCTATGGGGATCTCAGGAACATGTTTTTGCAGAGATTGGCAGATATCACTTTACAGGAGGAGGCAGCTATTCTCCAGGGCATGATCTCGTTGGCCCCAGTTAGGGAGCTAGACGAGTGCCCCAGTCCAATGGCAGTGTATTTACTCCATCAGTTGAGTCCCCAGGTGCGCAGGTGGTTTATAATGGCAAGAATGAACGTTTTTCCTTCTGGTATAGTTGAGGGACGGTTTCAGGGGGGACACTTAGACGCTTCGCTTTGCGATTGCCCTTTGCGGTTGCCTGATACCCTGGTTCATATTTTACTGTTCTGTGAATTCTATGCTAACCCTCGTGCTGAATGGATCTCCCCTCACCTTAATTTGATAGAAATGATCATCAGGCAGTGATGAAGTTGCTGGAAGGCTGGGATGAAATTATTACAAAGAATGTAGCTCTTATTCTCTATAAGGTTTTAGTAATGCGAAAGGTTAGGAAAGCCCTGGCAGCTACAGAAGGTGGAAGGGTGGTACTGGGACATGATCCCTGATCTCTGCTATTGGATCTTAGCTGGGTATTATTGGGTGCTGATTTATGTTATGTGATTGTATGTGGGGTTTTTTCATGTCAGTGTGATGGCTAGTCTACACACTTAAATAAATATTATATACAAGCTGCCACTCTTCTAGCCCCAGGACCCACCGTCATGCATCTAGGGCCATCATTCCTCACACGGAGGCGATGTCTTTCAACCGCATCAAGAAACAGCCAGCCACTTCAGCCCCAGGACCTGCTGCCAGGGTTTTGGGGCCAAGTTACAGGCAGGGAGGGCTGTGGACAATATCTTTAAGCTGTCACTCTAGCCCCAGGACCCACCATCATGGGTCTGGGGCCATAATTTCTTGCACAGAGAGCCTTTTTCCAAATGACCAAACTGAACCAAACACGACTGAACCAAATGGCTGAACCCGAACACGGCGAACGGACTGAACAGCTGGACCGAACCAAACATTCGAACCCGAACCGTGACCTGTTCGCCCATCCCTAACTCTGATGGCCTTTCTCACCATTGTGACCTCATCTGAGAAGTTCTGTCCAATCCCCTCTAACATCCAAGCCCTTTGGAGAAATGTTGTTGTTTCCAAGAGATGGGTCAATGGTTTAAATTTTTAGTCAGTCCAGAATAGAGCCACAAACATGCTTACTGGCAGCCATTTGTCAAGGAGTAGGAGTCAAAGCAGCAATCTGGGAAGGAACACAATGGTAAGCTTACATGAGGGGAAGACCAAGGGTGTAAACAGATGTGATGGTGGGTCACGTTAGCCCACTTTGGCCTGGGACTCACCCACTTATCTGTTTCCCTGCTGCCAAATATTGGCCCACAACTGCCCTGGGGTGGGTAGGTGGCTGGCCTAGGATGTTCCTTGGGACCAATCCTGAGTGACGATCCCAGGCCAAAGTCCACCCACGCAGGCCAGCACAGTCCTGCACAATTTTTGGCACCCTCCCTAGCCAGGGAGGGACTGCTGCAGTTTCCCACCTTGCAGAAGAACAGGGAGGCACTTCACCACAGGTGCATGTGTTTTCACCCCAAGAATCAAGCTTTCATCATACATAGACCATACAGTATGATTCATATTCCATGATCCAATATAAGTGTCATGCTCACCTGAGGACAAGGTTCCTGGAGAGATGGCCTCATCCTCTATTGCTACTGCAGCACAGATGAACTTTTGACTTCCAAAATTCTAGAGTAACCAGCTATTGTTCCCTTATATTTGGACTGACAACAGGCAGCACTAAACAGAGAATTCCACTTGTGCGAGTCCCAAAAACTGTCCTTGATACAGGCTAGTGTTCTAGAAAGGGTCATGGGAAGTTGTAAAAGGATGGTGGGAAAGTTCAACTGTACTGATAGTAGAAGATAATGCTAGGGATGGGCAAACGCTGTTCGGAAGTTCAGAGTTCGGACCGAACTCGACCAGTTCAGTCGACCAAACCAAACTTCCGAACCGAACTTGATTTTCAAACCGAACTGAACCAAATTTCCAAATTCGGCTCTGTTTGGCCATCCCTAAAAGATAATATTCCATTTATTTCAATGGGGTTTTAATTTTCGAACTTTGTTTGGAAGTTCGGAGTTCTGACCGAACTCGAATATTTCGGTCGACCGAACCGAACTTTGAAACTGAACCAAATTTCCAAACTGAACTGAACCGAACCAAATTTCTGAACCCAGTTCTGTTCGTCCATCCCTAGAAAATGCCCTGGAGGTTTTGGGGAGCAGAGGATAATAAGAATTAGCAGTGTATAGAATATTTGCAGAGAGATACTTGTGCAAGTTCACTGTTTTGGCTTTGGAGCATTTCATGCAGCTAGCTCTCAGATGTGATGGTGTGCTGGGATGACTCTGGAACCGGACACCCTGACAATATTTTGGGTGCTAGTGCTGGGGTGATCTCTGAAATTGGACACCTTGACACATATTGGGGTGTCAATGCTGCCCTGATGGGGTAATCTCTGCAAGTGGACACTAGAGGTGTGCACCAGGGACCCATGTCATTTTTCGTTTTCATTATTTAAATCTTTCATTTTCATTTTTATAAATATCAAATTTTCGTTTTCGTTTTTGCTTTTGTTTTCCATTGGCTTCAATGGAAAACACATGTTCAGCTGTAACCTTTTTATTTTTCATTATATTTGGATGAAACTTGGTGGGATTGTACTTCCAATGGAAGGCATTAAGTGCACCACACGCTGGAAAGACTGGATAAAGGAATCCGATTTTATAAGTAGTTCAATTATGCTATTTTGAAATAATCTACATATACATTTCTGGCTGTAACTTCTTTGCCTTCCATCTAATATATATGAAACGTGGCAAGCATATACCCCTTCCCATATTTATTATCCCTGCCAACTTTCAGGATTTAATAGAGGGTTCTGGTGGTATACGCAATCCACTTATGTATGTCTGACTGTAACATCTTTGTAGTCCAACCAGTGTACATAAAATTTGGCAGGAATGTATCCCATACTTTCAGGATTATTTCTGACAAATATCAGAAAAATGTCATAAAGAGTTCCAATTTTTTATGCCTGCACAGCATATGCAGAAAATGAGCCTATGTCAGGGATTCTCTTATGTGTCACTGGGTGTTTTTATACACACATTTCTCCTGGATGTTTGCTGTTACATCCTGAACTTTCTGTGTGTCTACATCACTCACCCAGATCTTAAACATCCGGATCTTTGAACTCCTTCATAGAACTTCTCCCAGAACGTTTGTGTGTAAAAAGCTTTCCTGGTAAACTGCTTTGCTCCGGACAGCTGTGGTCACTTGGTTTCCATGGCAGCCTGTCACATCTACAGCTGTGGTTACTTTAGACTACCTCAGGGCAGTGTTTATGTGAAGAATGCATCGAGAAACTGCCTCAGGGCAGTGTGTGTGTGTGAAAAATGAATCCGGAACTTACTTCTGGATTTATGAACCCAAAAGACTGAAAAATCTGGAACTTTAACATGTGTGTAAAAATGCCCACTGTGGTATAAGATCAGTTTGTGATTTGGCCAGCAGAAATGTCAACCAAATATCCTCATTCTCTGCTGTGACCATCCCAACATCTCTCCCCCACTTACTACTGGGAAGTAGGGATGTGCGAACAGAATGCAGTTCGGATGTTTGGAGGTTTGGTCGTTCAGTTTGAAACCCGAGTTTGGGTTCGGTTGTTCAGTTTGGCAGAGTTTGGTTCAGCCGAACTTGGCAGAACATTCAAAAATAGTGCTATCGATACCTATACCAAAACCAAATTCAAAGATTTTTTTATGGTATCGGTATCATTTGGCCCTGAAACAACTCCTGGTCTCCACCCATGGTGCCAGGAAGTCTGCTCTTCAGCTGCCTCCCCCTTCCAGTCATGTTTTTCCTGCCCGAAGTCACATTTTTCCCACCCCCGAACTCATCCAAACTCACCCAAACATGACCGAACTGTTCGGCTATTTTCGAGTTCGGTTCAGACGTTCGGTTCAGACATCCGAACAGTCTGAGTTCGTTCCGAACTCCGAACATCTGAACCGCCTTTGCACGTCCCTACTGGGAAGTCAGAAGCATCTGTTTAAGAAAGAGCCAATAGAGATTCTCTGACGTTCTCTGTCACAGTGCTGCAGGATGCTATTGTGATGATAACTGGCCAGTCTGGATTCGTAAACCATATTTCCTGATTTCTGGAATGCTATCCTTAAAGTCCCAGTTATGTCCCTTCTATGCCTGCCTGAGGGCCGCCCTCTATGCCTGCCTCAAAGCCACCACCGATTGGTCCTATAAAGCTGGAAGGATGTAGTAATGGCCAGTGAATGTGTCTGTCAGTCTGTTGGGTTGCTCCCCATCCTCTCTCCTACAGCCTCCCTCCATCTGCCATTTCAGGTGCCTGCTTCTGACTGGCATTGCATGTGCTGCTATTTATCTGAAAAACAGTGTTCAAGGGGACAGCTTCAATTGCTTATAAAATTGGGTCCCTTTATCAAATTGTCCTGTAGTTTGTTAGAGATGGCAGGGAAGGTATGTGATAAATTTCTGCCAAATTACCTGTAAACAGGATGGAATATAAAAATGTTACAGCCAGAAATGTATTTTCAAGTTAATAGCTTATAACATCAGGACATGTTATCCAATCTTTCTGACATTTGGTAGGATTGGTTCACTCATGGAGGGATATAATCTTCACAGGTTTCATGCAAACTGGATGGAAGATTAAAAAAAAGGTGTAGTCAGGAATGTGTATGAAGCTTTTCTTAAAATCACAACATTCAATTGCTTCTAAAGTCAGTCTACTTTATCCAATCCTTTTGGAATTTGGTACTTAGTGCCCTGCATGGGGGGTACAATCTCCTCACGTTTCATCAGAATGGATTAAAACAAAAAAAAAAGTATAGCCGGAAATACATTTTCAGTGTTTTCCCATTATTTCCAAAACAAAATTTGTTTTTGTTTTTATTATTATTTGTCGTTTTCATTATTACAATAATGGAAACAAAAATCAAAATTTTTGTTTTTATCATAATAACAAAAACAAAATGCACACCCCTAGTGGACACACCCTGCCACACTTTGAGGTGGGAATGACAAAGGCAGTGCCTGCGTGCTGCTCCTCTCTGCTCCCCTCTTGCTGCTGCTGCCCAAATGTGTCTTTCTCTCATCTCTCTCCTGCACTCCTGGGGTACTCTCTACAACTTGACACACTTTGTGGTGCCAGTGCTGCCCTGATTGGGTGGCCTATGCAAGTACAAATGAATCTCTCCTTTCCAGGGGTTCATTCATAACAATACCCTAGGTAGAGATTTAAGAGAGAACTGGTTGTAAGAAAATGCAAACCATAGGTGTTTTCAGATGTGATGTTGGGCACAGATTAATCCACCAGATGTTACCATATTCTGGCTCTCAACCATGGTGGAGTTTAGCCCAGGCTGTCATTCAGGGAAATCCCCAATTGACACCCTGGGCTAAGCTCCACCATGGTCGGGAGCCAGCCACCGGACCCAGAGTGAAGCGGGTTTTCGCGTCTGATAGCCCACTTCACTCAAATCGGTCTGGAGTGGTTGCACACAGTGCGGGGACATATGGATCCATGTCCGTGCATCACCCCAAGCTACTGTCATGCTTTTTTTGTGACCCAGTGATCCCGAATGGGTTGAGGGCAGCCTTCACTGCCTGGAGAAGTCCATGGCAGCAGAGCCAGCCCATCATGTGTATAAAGACCCCATGAGCCTTCCTAATCCATGGGTAGGAAGATATCATGGATTGGGATTTTTAACAGAACAGACTGTGAGAAGATGCCATCTGCTGTGACATCCTACTGGTCCAACCTCTCCCTGGCTCCCTGCATGGTCCAGGGGAAGGAAAATTTCCTCTTCCTTGTCTGCCCCAGGGCCGGAACCAACTGTCCTTCCCTTTCTCATTCTGCTCACTTCAAAAGATGGGATATATAATAATATAATTATTATGCCTTGTGGGGACATTTGTGCAACTTGAAGCCTTGTCAGACTTGGGGCACCACCACCGTCTCCTCCTATGCTAGTGCCAGTCTGGCACCTGCCGCTTGCCAAGGTCTGCTTTGACCTCTGCCCAGCTGCTACATGCCAGTCTGTTTGTGATATTTTTTCCAAGAGTACTCTCTGCAACTTGATGCCCTGATAGACTTTGGGGTGCCAGTGCTGCCCTGAAGGGGTGACCTCTGCAAGTACAAATCCCTCCTTTCCAGGGATTCATTCATAACAACATCATAGGTAGAGATTTAAAAGAGAGCAACTTGTAAGAAAATGTAAGCCATATTCCTTCATGATCTATGGGTAGGAAGATATCATGGACAAAGATTTGTAACAGAGCAGGCTTTGAGAAAATGCCACCTTTCACATCCTACTGGTCCAACCTCTCCTTGGCTCCCTGCATGGTCCAGAGGTAGGAAAATTGCCCCTGCCTTGTCTGCCCCAGGTCCCAAACCAACTGTCCTTCCCTTTCTCATTATAATTATCTATATACAGCTATTCTACTGTATAGCCTTGTCAGATCTGAGGCAACACCAGTTTTTAAAAATGCAAATGAATGTAAAAATGAAAACAAATGAGTTTTTCAAAATTAAAACAAAAGGAAAACAAAAATGAATGAGGTCCTTTCTGCACACCCCTTGTGTAAGAAGCTGCTTAGAGCAGAGGCAAGGAACCTTTTCTGTCCTGGGGGCCACATGGAATATTAGTACGAGTTCCGAGGACCACGTAGAGGTTGGGGGCGGGGGTGCTTAATGGATTTATTCAAGAAAAGGAGAGCCCAGATCATGGATCTGTGCCGTGGATCTGTCCCCTACCCTTGTGTGCATGCCCACCTCTCTGCTCCATTATCATGAGCTCGGTTTTTCAGTGCTTGGGGTTAGAGGGTGGATCCAGGGGCCAGATCCAGGTACTGGAAAGGGGCCACACAAAAACTTTCTGAGTGCCGCACTTGGCCCCTGGGCCGGAGTTTCCCCAACCCTGGCTTAGTGGATCATTACAGAGGAAGGGGATGGACTTATGAACAGGGTCCTGAAGTGCAATAAATGTAACTGTTATTTATCACATGGGACCTGCAGTATGCCAAGCTGAAACAACAATCAAAGAGTTAATGTGGGTAGTTGGGTGAGTGGAGCTAACTGGCAGCACTGAAGCAAGTGGGTAACATGAAAGGCCATGGGAGAAGAGTCAAAGGAGGACTATCAGAACAAGAGGGAAGGAAATGGAGAAAGTCAAAGAAGCTCATGGCTCATGGAAGAAAGAGTGGAAACACCTGAGAAGGTCCCACCCTGGCCATGTGCTTTAGGCAGGAGGGCTGCATGGAGGAGCAATGGACTCAGAAGTAAGCTAGGGACCTCAGAGGCTAGAAGCTAAGGTGAAAAGAAAAGAGAGAACAGAAGCTGGATGTTGGATTGGAGACTGAGAAGAAAGGGCTTGGAATTCCCTGCAGTTGAGAAAGCAGGTGGAGTTTGGTCCTGAAGTTGTGTAATTCTGCAGAGGGGAGAAGGATTCATGAAATGCTGAGTAAGCTAGCCCTGTTGCATATGTCTGTGAAGTTTTGCCTGACTGTATGGTTTTTTTGAGGACTTTTTAAAGTACCTTATTTACAAACTACTTGACCTGTCGTATTTGACTAAGGGATGCCTCTGCATCAACTTACTACCTATGGATATTTCCATCACAGTCCAAAATTTATCACATAAATACCACTACCATGGGGCTCTGATCCTCAGACCCTCCAGAGCAGTCCAACTGAAGTCAACTGGGCTACTCTGGAGTAAATGATTTGAAGATCACTGCCTACATGTGAAAAGATATTTAAACAAGTAGACATAGATGGAAAAGTAGGTGTATACATAGCTACATGTGGTTATGTAGACATTTTAACATTTATACATTACTTACATGTGAAAAAATTATAATAGCATGTTTTATTGCTAAGCTTTAAGGCTAAGAAGGAATGTTTCATTCACACATCATTAAAACACTAAAGCTTCCACCATAACTAAGAAAAGTTGACTTCGTTACCTCATCTCAAAGCCTTTCATCCTAATAATCTCCAGCCCTGACATCTCCAGCCCTGTGAGTGACATCTGCCTCCCCCCTTGCTTGGAACTGTGGGAGGTTGGGGCTACACACCTGCAGCAGGCAGGAGAGCTGGGAGGAGAAGCTGGGGGCTTTAAAAGGCCCCAGGAACCCGGCGCCACTGCAGACACTTCTGGAGAGTGGCTCCTGGGCTGTTTGGAAGAAGGGTGAGACTGGGAAGAGCTGGATTCTCCCCACCCCTGCTGGGACTAACATCTCGAATCCTATGAGTGACATCTGCCTCCCCCCTTGATTGGAACTGTGGGAGGGTGGGACTAGGGAGTGAGAATCAGGAGGAGAAGCTGGGGGGGAGGGCTTTAAAAGACCCCAGGACCCTGGTGCCACTGCATACGCACGCCGTAGGCTATGCGCTGAAGTCTGCAAGCCAAAGGCACAGCCCTTTCAGGGCTTTCGGGATCTGAGGAGTTTGGGGGTTAGTTGCAATGCAGTTGGAGTGGTGGGCACTGTAGTCAGCAGATTTTAGTAGAAGTGGGAGGTTTTTAGTTGGGTAGGAGGCTGTTGGGAGTAGGGATTGAGTTAGGGGGCAAGGTCCCAACATATTTATTTATTTTATTTTATTATTTATAATAAAATGTATATGCCACCCCCTCCTGCTAAAAACATCTCAGGGTGGCTAACAACATATTAAAACAACAACAATACAATTTAAAACACTATTAAAACACAATATAAAAATACAATATACCCCCCACCTTAACCCAACCCATCCAGCCCCTATCCCTCAGGAAAAGCACAGCGGAACAGCTAGGTCTTGCATTGTCCATGGAAAGAGGGGAGGCCAGCAGTCAGGTGGACCTCCAACAGGAGGGAGTTCCACAAATGTGGTGCGGCCACAGAGAATGCCCTCCACAAGGTCGACACCCGAGAAACCTGGGGGACCTCGAGGAGGGCACCCCCTGCCCACCTCAGGGGCCGATTCAGGACCTGGAGGGTGAGGCGGTCCCACAGGTAGGTGGGACCCAGGCCATTCAGAGCTTTAAGAGTCAGCACCAACACCTTGGATTGGGCCTGGAAGACTATAGGCAGCCAGTGCAGAGAGCAAAGCACTGGTGTAATATACTCGCGTTGGCCAGTCCGTGTTAGGAGATGAGCCGCTGCATTCTGCACCAGCTGCAGCCTCCAAGCCTACACCAAGGGTAGCCCCACATAGAGTGCATTGCAGTAGTCCAATCTTGAGGTAATAAACACATGGACGATTGTGGCTACCTCAGATTCTGAGACATACGGCCGGAGCTGACACACCAGGTGTAATTGGCAAAATGCCGCTTTCACCACGCCCACCACCTGGGCATCCAGGCGGAACTGTGAGTCCAGGAGCACCCCCAGACTCTGAACCTGAGATACCTGGGCAGGACGGATCCCATCAATAATGGGAGCTGCGACTCCTCCAGCCTTCCCCATAACCATCACCTCCGTCTTGTCGGGATTTAACCTCAAACAGCTCATCCTCATCCAATTCCCCACAGCTGCCAAGCACCGGGTAAGCACCGAGACTGCCAGGCCTGAGTCAGATGAAAAATGCACCCAGGTGTGAGGTGGGAGGCATATGGAGGGAGGGGTGTTTCCCAGTGTGAGGGGGCGATGGGTGGTTAGGAGGGAGGGGTATTGGGGGGAGGGGGTGGTTCAGGAGGGAGTGGATGGGGGGGTTATCCTCCTCTGGCAGAGGAGGATAGGGGGTGTAGTGGGTGGGTATCCCCTCGGGGGGCTGGGCCGGCGGACCGGGGGGGTCAGCCATAAGGGTCATGTTGGGCCGGGTGAATTATGTTCCTTCTGGGAGGCAAGTTAGAGCTGTGAGATGGGACAGATGTTTTGTACCTGTCCTGCTCAATGTTCCCAAGGCAGGTGGTGAGGTGATCAGGAATCAGAGGGCCCCTGGCCTCAGTTTGATGCTGGTAAATTTGTCCGAGCTGCTTGCAGGAGGGGCGGGGTATAAATGTTTTAAATAAAAATTAAATAAATAAATAAATAAATAAATGTGAGATCAGTGGCCAATAAGTCAACCATGGTCTGGGAGATGATCCTGGACCAGACGGCTGACCTCACATGTATTACGGAGACCTGGCTGGACACTGAGTCGGGGCTTATACTGGCTGTGTGGGGGTGCTGTAGCCATTATTTTTAAGGATGCCTTGTCTGTGAGGAGATTTCCTGTGCAATCTATCATGGGTACAGAGAGTCTCCATCTGGTGTTGGATTTGACCAGAGTCAGAGTAGGGGTACTGCTGATATACCGGGCACCCACCTGTACAGCAGCTTCCCTGTCTGCACTGACCGAGCTGGTGTTGGAGGTGGTCTTGTGGTCGCCCAGGGTGATAGTCCTGGGGGACTTCAATATCCATGTCGACGCCAGTCTTGGAAGGGCAGAACGTGAGTTCATGGCCACCATGACAACCATGGGCCAGTCTCAGAGAGTGGTGGGCCCCACATATGTTGGAGGACATACCTGGACATGATATTTTGCACCGACCTTGAGGTGGGAGATCCATTAGTGGGAGAGGTGTCAACAGTGCCCTTGTCATGGACGAATCATTATCTCCTCCAGGTGGGTATCCTGGCGCATGTCGGCCCCCAGGAGGGTGCAGAACCAGTTAGGTTGGTTCGCCTCCAATGCCTTATGGAACCAGAAAGGTTTCAGATAGCTCTAGGGGATGTTTCCTCTGACCTCAACGGCCGCTCACTCGATGGCCTCGTATCTATGTGGAATTCCATGCTGACTGAGGCCACTGACTGTGTGGCCCTCAGGCATCCGCTCATAAAGCGCCAACAACGCAGGTCCCCGTGGTATATGGAGGAGCTGTGGTGGATGAAGCGGGAAGGGCGGCGGTTAGAGCGATGGTGGCGTCATTCGCATACTGAAGTTGACCGAATGTGGCATAGACTCCCTAACTTTGAACTCCCTAACTCCTGGCTCCCTAACCTGGGCTTATGCCACAGAACCTCCTGTAATACTCAATTGCAATTTTTTCTGATTATTCATGATTTGGAGAGTGCTGCTCTAGGCAGTCAATAGCAATTATACTCAGTAAGAAGAACATACAATACAAATTAAAGCTATATAGATTTTCCCCCCTGTTACTTTAATGTTTAGTTAACCCGTTAGATTTAAACTGAGTACATAACATCTAATAAATTGCTTTCATTAAAACCCATTAACTGACGGTTAGAAATAGCATTTTAATCCAAAGGAGTGCAACAAAACATTACTGCAATTAAAAGGTATGTTATTACAGGAGTGAAAACTCCACTTTTAAACCAAAGTGATGGAATTTGTTTTTATCTAGTACTTAATAGCAACCTAAAAGTGAGAGTGGCCAGATCCGCAGCTGTACAAAGCAGTGTGTCTCTCTGGCACAGTTCTATTAATCTCAAGGGAATGTTGAACATAGATTTACACCAACTGTGGACCTGGTCACATAGCTTTATGTTTTGTTTCTTGAGTCTTAGGGAAAGGGCCAATTTCCAGGATGGAACTGGAGGACATTTGAAAGTGTTACAAGGACGAGAAATCCCCATTCCCTCATCCCCCACCTGCTCAAGCTGGGCATGGGCAGAGGGCTTTGTTGGGTGAGGGCAGAGGGCTCTGCTGGGATGGGCGGAGGACATTATTCTGACCCTCATTAAAGGAAGGAGGGAGGTACCTCCTAAGTGAGCTGTAGGTTTGGGGCATGATCCAGGTGAGCCACTGCTGTAGGCTTCAGACTTGGCCAATGTATGTAGTGATTGCCAGGGGCAACACGCAAGGCGGGCAAAGCAAGTCTAACCTCGCGAGACTTGTGGGCGCCATTTTATCCTGCTCTGGTGTCAAGCAGCAGTCCAATGTTTCAGCCAGAGTAGGAACAAGCAGCCACCCACCCTACTTGCAGCACTGGGGCATAACTGGTCACCTGTTTCAAGGGACCAGGAAGGAATTTTTCTGTTGGCACTGTTTGGCTTCTGTGACTGGCAGGTTTTTCAACTTCCTCTCAGTGTATTTCTAGAGATAATTGACTACTAATTGAAGTATCATTGGTCATGGGCTGGAGTGCAAACCTTCATATTTGTTGCACCCTTGCAAGGGTCCAGTAAGTGTTAGAAAGTTTATTTGGATAGTTAAGCATTTGATGAAGACATCTCCCTATGAGATGGAGCTTAATGGCAAAATCAAGAACAAATACGGCCAGGTGCAGGCTATCAGCCCAGGGTGGATGTTCAAGTTCTGAACTCAAGGACAGGGACGTTCTTGATGATGGACAGCAATGGTCTCTTCACCTGCTTCAGGGTCACATTAATAACACACCTTCCCAACCCGGCTGGGCAGCTGGGTGGTAGAGTGACCTAAACTCGAGAGCATAGAGTGACGGTGTTACATAACTGTACATCAGGCCACCTGCAACTGTTGTTTGTTACCTGCTGTTAATAGTAATCCAAAACGATTGCCCCAACCCAGCTAGGTGGCTGGGTGGGTAGAGTGACATGTTTTTTAAATCACAGAGTAAGGCCGGTACCTGAGTGTATGGTAGGCCAACCATAACTGGTGTTGATTATGTTGTGCTACTGGACCTGGGACTGGGCATTGCCCATCTCCAATAACCTGAACTGGATTAACCAAATTCGAATAAAAAGTGTGGCTGTTAAACCCCAACATGTGTCCTTATCTTCTTTCAGGGTGCAGGACAAAGAACTGTTTCTGTGGCAAAGGGAGACTTGAGCTAGGACTTCTGCCATGGGCATTATTATAATGGAGATGCAGGGGATGCGTCCCCCTCAACCTTGCTCCCTCCACAATTCTAGAGATATGGGGGTGAAGCATAGGTGGATCTGCATCCCCTACAAAATTTAGCCTCTAGTTGCTCCCAACATTCTGTCCATAAAGAGTTCCAGACCTTCCCAACTAGGGATGGGCAAATGCAGTTCGGATGTTCGGAGTTCGGACCGAACTCGGTCTGTTCGGATGTCCGAACCGAATGTCCGAACTGAACTCTCGAATGACCGAACAGTTCGGTCATGTTCGGACATGTTTGGATGAGTTCTGGGGCAGGAAAAACATCTTTCCAGGGCCAAAAATTAGGTTTCGGTTTCAATTTCGTTTCAGTTTCAGTTTCACTATTTTTGAATGTTCAGCCAAGTTCGGCCAAACCAAATTCGGTTGAACCGAACCATCAAACCCGAACTCGGGTTTCAAACCGAACAACCAAACCGCATTCTGTTCGCCCATCCCTATTCCCAACTCTCTCTAAACCATCCTATCTCCTTCAGCTGCTAACTCATCAGTGTCTTCCTTCCGAATTTGACACAGAATAATGAGAGTGTTATGTGTACTAAGAGCCCTTGTTAAAATAGTAGCAGTGATCCTCACCCATTAAAATTAATGTGAGCTGAGCCATTCACTTCAGTGAGGACATAACACTGGCAGGTTATAGCTGTCTTCTTCCCAAGAGGTGCAGAATGGTTTGGGGGTTTATTGTTTCATTTCCTAATATGAATACAGAAATCATGTCTTAGACCATAAAAGCTTCTTGGCCATTACACAAGCTTATCAATGCAGGAATTGTCCATTTTGTAGGAATTTGTGATTATCATGAAAACTGGAGGATAGAAGATGTTTGTTTGTTTGTTCGCTTGTTTGTTTTCCCCCAATCTAAACATAGGTGTTTATATCCCTTGTCGGTTTCTTATGGCAGTGCAACAGTTATAACAAACTACTAAATTTCTTCATTATAGCTCCAGTACTATAGGAAAGATACAACATGTGGAATATTATTAACCTACAAAAAAATCTAGAGTTTTTACATCGTAACAATATCATGAGATAGTTATTCTTGGTGGTAATTCATGAGTATTGAAATGAAGTCACCATTAAATGCTGACACAGGGATAACTTCTGGTCATTTGAATTGCCTAATCTAATATTTAAAAAAATCTTCTCCTCCTAGAAGAGCGGGCAAAATTAATATGACCATGCTGCCTTGGGTTTGATGCCCATATCTACTGATATTTTTAAAATGCAAGAAAAGGTTTCATGTGTACAAAGTGACAAGCATGACAGCTGTGAATTGATTTTTCTCTCTGGCTACTAAGCAGGCTTTTTAGGGTGTTTTCACACAAAACACACTCCATCCTCTACCCACCCACCTCCCACCCACTATACACATTAAAGGGCACCCGTAGGGCAACACTGCAGCCCTGAAACATGCATTATGGGTGGGTGGAGAATGTGTGAAAACGGCCTTAGTTAAGGGTTTTTTGTATCAGTCATACCTGGATGATTTTCATGAAGTTTTTTCAAAGCCTGATGATGACACTTTTCCAGAACACAGGTTCATTCATATAAACTCAGGAGGCATCCTACCGCTACCTGAAAGTTTACACTTTCTCTAAAAATACACCTCCTGAGTCATTTCACATTTGCTTGGCCAGCTGTTTAATTTAAAGTGTGGAATTTTAGCGACTAATCTGTTTGCGTGCCTTGGCGGAGTCAGTTGATTGTCACAGGTAATTGGTTGATTTGGATAATATTCAAGTGAGTGTGGCCTCTTGTATCTAGACTAATCTCTTTTCAGAATATATAGTGCACTCTTTTAAAGGTAGCAAAGAAAGACCATCAGCATTAGCAATTTTGCTGAAGAGCAATATTTAATACCTTACTAACAGGCCATTAATTGAATTCCCTTCTTCTATGATTTCAATGAAGCTGAAAAGAGGAATTCCTACACACACATCCCCAAGCCTACAGCATAACAGGTCATAATCAGTGATTAGTGTACATTTTCATATGTATTCATGGAATGTCTAGACTGCAAATAAGAGTTAAAGTATCTTAGTCTGCATAATTTTGTTCAGATGGTTTAAAGGATCTTGAAGTACTAATAACAATGCTTCCCATCTAATAGGATACAGACCCACTCTGGACAAGGGCTAAATTAAAGGATATGTGGGCTGCACACTAAGCCATAGTTTGGGGGCCCCCACCAAAACCACAAACATACTGAGTGTGACACAAAAAATAAAATATTTAAGTTATGTTGCTGGTTAAAATATGAATGCTTAGATGTGCCACGTGCAATCAAACAAACAAAAATGTCATGATTTCTAATTAGATTTAGGCTTGGTAAATGCGCACACTCATTAACTGATCCCAAGTAGCTTTGCAGAGCAGGGCTTAGGACTTGTGGGTTTGTGGGGATTTACTTGATTTTGCTTGACTTTTCTTTTTGTATTTTAATATATATGGGGAATAGCAGATATTATTTGGTTTTATTTGAGAATTTGTGCATACAATTTTTTGTTTTGTAACCCGCCCTGAGCCTTAAGGAAAGGGCAGGATAAAAATGTAAATAAATACATAAATTTATTAAAAATAGAATAATTACATGTGACTCCCCACTACTACACTGGCGTGGGCACATAGCAACATAGGCCCTTTTTACACGGGCAGCACCCACTCATGAACACCCAGATTTCTGTGTGTTCATGCGTAGGTGAGTCTTGTGTACACGCTGTGGAAGGTGAGCGGTTGGGGTGGGCATGCAAGCGTGTACATTCCCGCAAACACAGTTTGTGGAAGTGCACAGTTCTCAGGGGAGGCGAGCATGAGTTCATGGCCACCATGGCAACCATGGGCCTGTCCCAGAGGGTCAACGACCTGACACATCTTGGAGGACATACTTTAGATCTCATGTTTTACACTGGTCCGTTAATGGGGGAAATATCAGCTGTGCCCTTGTCATGGACGGACCATTACTAGGGCTGTAGTGGAATGTCGCAGCGGTAGCTATTTCAGCCGGAAACAACGTTTCCGCAATTAGCGGTACTGCGTGGCAGAGGCTTTCATTCCACTAGTTTCATTCCTCTACTTCCGCGGTTCCACTAATTTCATTCTGCTACTTCCACAGGTTTTGCAAAATAGCGGAAACATGACATTTTCACTACCTCCACCATTCCGCCAGTGCCACAAAATAGTGGAACAGCGGTTTTCCGACAGTTTCCGCAATTTTTCCACAATTCCACAATTTGCAGAATGCCAGCGGAATTAGTGGAATGTCTGCAGAAAAGCTGCGGTGTGGCGCGGGCAATTCCGAAATGGCGGAATGGAATCACGGTGCGGTAACAGCTGCTGCTGCATCAGCCCTAACCATTACCTCCTGCAGACCTCCCTTCTAGCACATGTCTGCCCCCAGAAGGGTGCGGAACCTATTAGGATGGTCTGCCCCCGGAGGCTGTTGGACACAGTGGGGTTTCTAGGCGCTCTGGGGGAGTTACCCGCTGACCTTGATGACTGACACATAGATAACCTTGTCAAGCTGTGGAACATCTTTCTGATGGAGGCCATCAATCAAACGGCTCCCAGGCATCCGTTGCCCAGACGGAGGCTCCACAGACCTCCTTTGTTCTTTGAGGAGCTGCAGATGCTGAAGCAGGCAACGGTTGGAGCGACGGTGGCATCATTCTTGGGCTGAAGCTGACAGATTGCGGCATAGAGCTAGTTTATGAGCCTATGCCATGGCTATGCGGGCAGAAAAGAGGGAATTCCTTGCTGCCCTCATAGGGTCCACAAAATCCCGTCCGGCGGAGCTGTTTTGGGTTGTATTGGGGCTGGTCAGTCCGGCCTTCCTCAACCCTGGAGTTGAGCCATCATCTGCCCACTGTGACCTTTTTGCAGATTATTTTGCGGAGAAAATCGCTCGTATTCACCAAGACCTTGATGCTGCAATTAATACAGTGGAGGAGGTAGAGGTGATAGAAACCCCGACTTGTCTGATTTTGTGGGATCAATTTCATTTGGTGAAACCCACTGATGTGATGGGGGTGATGGGGGCTGTTAGAGCCACCTCTTGTGATTGAACTAGATCCGTGCCTGTCCTGGCTGATTAAGAGCTTCTGGAAGAAAACAGGGCCGTTACTGGCTGGGGTGGCCAACGCCTCCGTACGGTAGGGCAGAGTGCCGAATTGGCTCAAGGAGGTGGTGGTATGGCCTCTGCTCAAGAAAACATCGCTTGACGTTGACTCCCTCACCAGCTATCGGCCTGTCTCTAACAGCTCCAAGGGCATCTCGACCGTGTCAGTTATCTGGACCCTTCACAGTCTGTCTTTCGTCCAGGGCATGGAACTGAGACAGCATTGGTGACTTTAGTGGACAATCTGCGCCGGGAAAAGGATAAGGGTTGATCGACCCTTTTGGTCCTATTAGATCTGTCGGCTGCATTTGATACCGTTGACCATGAGATGTTGATGACGCACCTGCGGGACGGTGCAGGGGTGGGCGGGATCATTCTTGAGTGGTTCTGCTCATTCCTGACTGGAAGAATTTAGCGGGTGGTGCTCGGTGATTGATTATTTTTCATCTCACCGAGACCTCTTGTGTGGGGTCCCGCAGGGTTCTGTCTTGTCCCCTCTCCTGTTCAACGTGTACATGCAGCCACTCAGTGATGTGAACAGAGGGTACAGGATGATCCCTAGTTGAAAATGTACCTCTCATTTTCAACTAGGGATGTGCGACCACGGTTCGGAAGTTCGGAGTTCAGCCCAAACTCAGGCTCTTCAGATGACCGAACCCGAACTGACCAAACCGAACCTGATTCCGAACTCTGAAATGACTGAACAGTTCAGTCGGTTCAGATCTAGTTCGGGTGGTTCGGGCGGGAGAATCGTGACCCACTGCCAGTTGGTGACCACTGCCTGACCCAGGCAGGCACAGGGAGCAGGGAGTCAGCTGAGGAGAAGACTTCCAGGCACCAGGGGTGGAGAGGCTTGGCGTAGCAGTCAGTATGCCCAATCACCATCCCTTTTTGGCTCAAACCACTGACTTCTCAGTCTGTGATTGGCCACGGGCTACGCTGCATGGAGCCAACGGGGCTTGCGGTGAGGCGGGTGCAGCAAGTAACAAAACTCATTGCCCTCCCCCATTCCCAACACCTTCTGAGCTAGTCACTGTTCCTGACAGCAGGCGTTTTCAGAAGGCTCCCTCTCCCAGCAGTTCCCAGCTCCCCAATCCATTACCATCCTCCTCCTATTTCACCCATGCAACCCATTTGCCGCCATGTTATCATTTATTTAGATTATATTAGATAGATTTAGGTGTTATTTTATGTTTTTACCCCTACCCCCCACAAAAAAAACTGAACACCCAACCAGCCACAACACACATGCTCTCACCCACACAAGTTCCACATGCACTCAAATTTCTGGTTTCCAGAACGATCACGGGATCTCGTGATACCTTTTTCCGAATGACTGAACCGAACTGAATGACTGAACTCAAACTCAGCAACCGAACCCGAACCGCAATCTGTTAGCACACCCCTATTTTCAGCTGACCCTGGCCCGGCTGTCTCAGTGCTTACTCAATGTTTGGCAGCTGTGGGGAACTCGATGAGGGCTAATCAACTGCAACTGAATCCTGACAAGATGGAGGTGATGTTAGTGGGTAAGCCGATGGAGGTGACGGTTCCCTCGGTTGAGGGGGTTTGTCCTCCATTGGATTCCCAGGTATGGAACCTGGGGGTGCTCCTCAATGCGCAACTCTGCCTGGATTTCCAGGTGGAGGCTTTGGTGAGGAGTGCCTTCCTCCAGTTACATCTGGTGCGGCAGCTTCGGCCGCTGGTTTCGGTTCTGGATCTAGCCATGATCATCCATGCTTTTATCACCTCTCAGTTAGACTACTGTAATGCTTTCTACATGGGGCTACCTATGGTGACGGTTCGGAAGCTGCAGCTGTTGCAGAATGCGGCAGCCCAGCTCCTGACGGGGCTGGGTAACCAGGAACACATTACACCAGTGTGCCGACCTCTGCACTGGCTGCCAATACTCTTCCGAGCCCGATTCAAAGTCTTAGTTTTGACCTATAGAGCCTTACATGGTCTGGGCCCTGCCTATTTGTGAGACCGCCTTACTACCCGGGTTCTGGACCAGCCCCTGCGGTTATCTGGAGGTGCCCTGTTGGAGGTCCCTCGGGTTTCCTGGGGGGACCACGCAGGACAGGGCATTCTCGGTGGCCACACCACACCTCTGGAATTCCCTCCTGGTGGGGACCTGTCTGGCCCCGGACCTCCCAGTTTTCCATAGGAATTGTAAGACCTGACTGTTCCATCAGACGTTCGGTGAGGGAGAAGGGTGAGGGTGGATGGGGGGGGTGTAGGGTTTTTTATCCTCATTTTTATTATTGTTATATGATGTTTTAAACATGTTTTATTGTATTTTATTGGACTGATTTTGTTAGCCACCCCGGGCTGCCTGGTAGGAGGGGCAGGGTATAAATCTTTTAAATAAATAAATAAAATAAATAAAACATGCATGTACACCCACCTCCACCCATCGCACACACACAGAGCAATCAGCAAAAACAGCTATTGCTCCATGCATGTAGATGGGTGAAGGTGGGTGGAGATGGGTATGCACCCATCTACAACCTCCACCCACCCCACCCCTGCACGTGCCTTTTTTTAAAGGGCCACAATCTGCAAAATGGTTAATATGGACCTGAATTCACAAACTCAAAACCAAGCATTGGCAGCAAGTAGGTTTGTCCATCATCACTTTGGTACTCTTCTGGAGACCCTGGGAGTTTCTTGCCTGTTTGGTAAGCCCCAGTTTCTATGGGCCAATCAGAAGATCCCCAGTAACTCAGAGAAATCATAGTTTCCAGGGGAGTCAGTGGGCAGCCACATCAAGAAGGGGGAAGCCATATGGACATTCCTGGCCCCTTAATGCCTGGCCCCACCCCTACGGTGCATCATGGTGTCATGATGCTTCATAAAGGGTGAGGTTATGTCAGAAAAGAACATGTTAGTCCTTTGTCCTGCCTGATTTCTGACCCAGCTCCACCCCGTGCAGAGCGTCATGAAATCATGATGCTCTGTAAGGAGTAGGGTTTTGTCAGAAATGGGTGTGGCAACTTGTTTGACCCACCCTCTCCAGGGGAAAGCCCAGAGGGACTTGGTAAGCCTAGCAGCAAGTGGAAGATCTTTCCCAGAGTCATTGCCTCTGGTCAATGCCCAAGGTCAAAGAAAATATCATCTGATGGCTTCTCCCTTTTACTAAATGTTTATGAATTGCTCCTAATCAAACCACAGAATTCTAGAACTTGCTCATTATGCAGGATTATTATGCAATTACTTTGGGCCATTTTACACGAGACGTCCCCCCCACCCCACTCACGTACGGGACTGGGTGGGTGAGGCGGTGGGCATCCGTACAATCACCAGTGGGGATGGGTGGGGGTGCATGTGCACTCCCGTGCTCCCCGCATCTCCCCCCATCACCCACGCATGGAGGCATTGGGGAAAATGGAGGTGCCTACGTGCGTGGAGATGGGTGGAGGTGGGTGGGCGTCCATGCGACCAGCTGCCCACGCACCACACACCCACTGTCACCTCCACCCATCCCCCTGCACTGTGGCTCCTCTAGCGGCCCATTTGAAAAGTGCCTTTATCAAATAGATTTTGGAGTGCACACAGTAGCACCCTACTGTCATCTTTCCCAATTCATAGCATGCTGGTTACTTGAGCTTGCATGCTGTACTCAGATTTGTCTGAGGGTATAGCTGTTTCTGCATTGATTGCAATACAGGATCAGAGCCTTGAAAAAGCCACATGCTGTTCTTTACTTACTTTGGCTGAGAGATCTAAGCGGTGTAAAAACCTGAGGGGAGGGATTAATTTTGGAGGGGGAATGTGAACATCCTGGGGGAAGGAGGCAAATGTCCCCTCTGTTGCCCCTCATTTTGGAGAGTTGTTATTTGTATGCAGTGGTCCAATAATTATTAAGCTATAATTAAATAGATACTTCAGAATTTGCTTCTTTTGCAAATGTTTGAACATTCGAGTTTAAAATGTTTTTTCTCAACTGAGGGTGTTTTCACACAACACACTCCCCATCCACTATACATGTTGCAGAGCACCCATAGGGCAACACTGCAGTTCTGCAACATGTATAGTGGGTGGGTGGATAGTGGATGGGGAGTGTCTTGTGTGAAAATGACCTATGAAGTTGAAGTATTTAGAAAATGAACACAAATTGTGAATTCGATTCCACTGAAATTCATTCAAAATGCAAACAAATACACGCAGGCAATTATTCTTTCTCTTCCTCAAGGTGAACAAGGGGAGAATCAAAGGATATTCAAAGCCTCTTGGGAAAGTGCTCAAGGATTGTAGTTGTTCTCTGTGCAGTCATGGAGGCTTTATCTTCCACCTCAGCTGCCACCAGCTATGTGGCCACCACCCACCGGACCTGCAGTCCCCACTCATGGCAGAATCCTGGAGCACATGGAACCCGCCATGTGGGTGAATGCGGACTAATGTCTACTAGCCTAACGAACAGTGTGATCCTAAATCTGCCACACCCACACTAATCTCATTCCACCCAGTGCCCCACTGCATACAAATAACAACTCTCCAAAATGAGGGGCAACAGAGGGGATAGCCCCTATCACCAGTGCTTAATTTGTAAAAATAGAGGTACCAAGTCTAAAGCTGAAACAAATAATGGTGTTTGTATTTGTAGATATTCACATTTTCAGATAGCTATTAGAATATCTCAAATAATATCCACAACCAAAATGGATATCCACATGTCTGCTTTTCAGCTGTTCAGTAATTTGGAAGTTTGGTTATTCATTTGTTTGTTTGTTTTTCCAGGTACCATGTATACATGATAGTGGCAATACTACTAAAATAACTGAATAACCCAACCAGATATCTGATGAAGTAGGAACCACAGAGCTACAACTAGTGCAAGTGGATACAGTTCAAAGCAGGCTTTCTTGTTGAATAAGGTTTTCACGGGGGATATTTATTTCTGCTCTAACCAAGACTCAAACTCTTGCCCTGGGTTTCTCATTCATTGACCCAGAAGCATGTGGGTGCCAGGGGATGGCACTCCACCAGCACTAGCTCCCACCTGTACTTTTCCAGCTCTTGTTTGGGGCCGTACTAAATTATTTTATTTATTATTATTATTATTATTATTATTATTATTGGATGGAGGCTGCTGCTACTGCTGTTGCCACCGATCAACTGTTTAATGGCAAAACAGTTTCACCACCAAACAGCTGATGGGTGCGGCCATAGCAGCCTCATCATCCCACGCTCCTGCCTGTCAGTGTCCTAGTCCTGGCAGGGGAAAGACTGAGGCTGGTAAGGATGGGAGAGGAGTGTGCAGCTGTTGCAGCACATCAGCTGTTCAGAGGCGAGACTGTTTTTGCCATTGGTCCGCTGATCATTGACAGCAGCCCAAGCCACAAACCTTTATCCAAGACCAACCCTAGACGGGGGCTTGCAAAATAATATCAGTGACAGAGACAGGAATTGCTTCTGGAACTGAGCCCTGGCTTGGGAAGAGGGGCTAGGGGTGAATCCTGGTAAGCTCTGGCACAAAATAAGCCCTGGCTAATAACACCAGCACAGCAGCTCGACAACTGCACTTGGACAGAGGTGCCAAAGGAAGCTTTTGCCATGAAAGATAAGACTTGGTAGCACTGGGTCAAATTATATTTTGTTAAAAACCAAGCACCACTTCAGTCTAGACTCTGTGGAATTATACCCTTCTACACCAGCGGAGGATCTGGCCCACTAATCAAAACGGCTCCCTCCGGGGGTTTCGGTTGAGGGAGAAAACAGGAAACATACACAGAGAAAACAAGGGAAACAGTGCCAGCATTTCACTCAAGACTTCTGTTGCTGGGTATCGTTTTTCAGTAGGGAGGAATCACAAATCTCCAACCCCTAATAAGCACTGACTTGAGCTTTTAATAAGAGTAATTTACTTAATTAAATATGCATTGTGGTCTGCATATTATTTATGGAGCTGTTGTGATCTATTAAGTAAATGCAGTTGGTACGTCTCCTAATTTTCAGAGCATAATCTTTTGTCCAGCACGTAATAGTCAGCCATGTATTGCCTTCCAAGTACATGGATTACTGGCGCCACGTGGACAGCGATAACCCCAAATTCCATAAAATGCTTATGTTGAAAAAGTGGGAAGTAAGAACATACTCATGTTTCTCAACAAAAGAATTTAGGCTCTGTAAATTTTTACAGACCTAAAGATACTAGCTGACTGGATATGGCTGCATGGCAGGAGGGGCGGGGTAGAAATCTATAAAATAAATAAAATAAATAAAATATGCTCACAGCCTGCCAAACTTCATTTGAACAATTAGACTGCTCCTTCATTTTTATACCTTGTTTTAAATTGAGTTGGCTTTGGAAAAACTGGTGCATCTTCTAGTACAACAGTGCATGCATCGTGAACAGGAGTCTGCGAATCTGTGTTGCTGTGGTCTGGCAGTTTCCACAAACTTTGGTACTTGGTAAAGCTGCAATTAATATTAACGGGAAACAGTTAATTTGAGCTATTTGTGTGTGTTTGTTTGTACAAAGCAAATTTGGAGGTTGGATTCCAAGCTGCTTATTTGCAAAATTAATTTTGGTTTTCACTTCAGTACCACTGTCCCTTTTGTACTACAATATTCAGTACTTCCTTCACTTCTTTTACTTCATTCAACATGCTGTTGCCATTGTCATCCACCTTGCCTACCATTTTGATCACTTCCAGCATCTCCTCTGCTCACCCCACTGGCACACCCTCCCACTTCACATCCAACACAAATTCCTTGTCCTCACCTTCAAGGATCCTCATGGCCTTGCTCCACACTATCCTTCTATCTCCATTTCTGCTACATTCCTACCTGTGAGCACAACACTTTTCCTTTCTCCCTTGCAGACTCGCCATTTGCTGTTTAATCTCAGTTTGTTGCATTCTGTAGCAATGCAATTCACATAGCTGATGATTTGCCTGCATTTCAGTGGCCCCTCCTTCACCCTACATCCCTATGATATTTACCACAATGCAATAGGCATGGAGAAATGCCTTTTG
Source organism: Sphenodon punctatus (assembly GCA_003113815.1). Classification (NCBI taxonomy): domain Eukaryota; kingdom Metazoa; phylum Chordata; class Lepidosauria; order Sphenodontia; family Sphenodontidae; genus Sphenodon; species Sphenodon punctatus. Next base: position 439,651 of record QEPC01004965.1, read on the forward strand.
AAGTACGCTGTTCAGTAGCAATTCATCATTCAGACAACAAGAGCTGTAAGTAGCCTACTGCCAACATGGTGGTGGCCAAAGGTGTATTTACATGTGAGGGATGCCAACCAACTATGCCCCAGGGCAGCTGAATCATTGGCTGCCTGCCCCAGACTCCCTTAGTGCTTAGCCAGTACTAATGGGTGGGTGCAGGGCCTTCCTGCACGGGGGCAGAGCCACTGACTCAGTACTCCTGCTTAGCACTGGCTGGCAGAAGCAGCAGTGAAGGGAGGCTGGGTAGGCAGCTGACTAAGGGTGTTTTCAGATGTTACGGGGCCAGTTGGCCCCATCACGAAATCAATGTATTCATCCCCCACCGGGACAACCCCGTCACGCCCTAACAGACGTGACGGGGGATCCCAGCAGGGAATCGGGGAAGGGGTGGGGCCACGCGACGTAACGTGAAGCTGCACAGTCCCGCCCCCTCCATGCTCCCCGCCGCCCACCCTCTGGGGAGATGGGCGGCCACCTTGGCCAATGCGGCCGCAGCGCTCACCTGATTTGGCCATGGGCCAGAATCCCTGTGGGGATTCCGGGCCGTGGCCGCTGTCCAGAAGTGACAGCGGGGTTCACCCCAGCGGGGAATCGTCTTCGCCACGCAGTGGCCTCTGGCCCCACTGCTTCGGCCACTCGTGTGGCGAATGTGATTCCCCGCTATGGTAACATCTGGGGGGAAACATCCGTTCCCCCCAACAGATGTTCCGTGATCGCAGCCACCACAGGGAATTGACTGTGGTTGACTGTGATCTCGTAATGTCTGAAAACACCCTAAGACACACAGCTGATAATTCATCTGCTCTGGGACATGGGTGGATGGCACCCCTCATGTAAATGCAGCTGTGGCCACTGCCATGTTGGCGACATGCTGGTTATGACTCTGCACACAATTGCTAAATTACGCCCCCCTTTTCAGAGGTGCTTTGTAGTATTTTGTAGTATTTCTCAATGCAAAGGGTATGGAGGGCGTAATTTAGCAATTGTGTGCAGTCATAACCAGAGTGTCGCCAACATGGCAGTGGGTATGGAGGAATGCCCTTTGTGATATCCCTGCATCATGCACACAATATTCTAGAAGTAGCATGGAGTATGCAGTGCTAACACAGGCTGTGTTCCGTGTTGGATTCTCCCACATGCAGGACGATATGTGAATGTGTCCAGAGTCAGATCCTTGCAGGCAAATTCTTTATATTTTATTTATTTATTTATTTATTTAATAGATTTTTATACCGCCCCATCCTGCAATGCAGCTCGGGGCGGTTAACAACAATAAAAACAGTTTAAAACATTTAAAATACAAATATAAAACATATCAATAAAACAGGGCAACATAT
>QEPC01004965.1:450218-474291 GCA_003113815.1 Sphenodon punctatus
TGCTCCAAAACCAAACCCTTTCCCTCCTACTTCTCCTCTGTCCTGTCCTTCTCTTCCCTTTCATTCTCTTCTGATTCGGCTTGTCGCAGAACAGGGAGCTAACTCAGTCGTCCCAAGTTCTCCAAGCCAGAAGGAAAGCTTGGCCCAAAGCCTACACCTTCAGAAGACTACAGGTGGCCAAGCATGCCATGAAAATCGAGGATAAAGGTAGGTTATGGCAACGTGATCTATTTTTTTTAACCTACTATGGTTAATTTGGACCCAGTGGGAAAGAGAGTGTACAAGACCCAAGTAAGAGGGTTCTCTATTCCCCGGTGGCAGTGCTTCACACAGCAGCGTTCCCAGCATTAAGTAATGTAATGTCCATCCAATGTTAACCCTGGGAACTCCTTGCTGTTGGGTTATGCCCTGGCTCTGCTTACCGTTGCCCTGGCTCCACCTACTGTTCCCCTGGCTCTGCCCCTAGGCCCAAGCGCCCCTAGGCCCACTGGTGGCAGGTTGAACCCTCCTACTGCCCCACCAGCCTCCAAACCCACCAGTCACCCCTGAATGTAGAGTTGGTGGAGGTAGGGATAAGGGGCAGGGAGATGGAAGGTACTGGGATTGAAGATAGTGAGGCCAGCTCAGGACATCCGTTTCCATTTCCAGGCATTTGGCATCCTAGCACCAGAAAATGATTAACAATTTGCAGAATGTGCAGGTGAAAACTGGATAGGTTGCAGAGTCCTACTGTAACCCAATAAGATTGCTACCTGACTCTTATTTTAAGGCATTATCAATAATAAATGATCATCATCATAATAAATAACAACACACAACAACAATAATGGACTCCGCCTGCAAAGCACTCACGACGCTAAAATACAATAAAAATACAAATATATAAATACAGCTGAAATACACAGTTAAAACTATACACAATTAAAACCACAAAAGGAAACAGGAGCAGGAAAAAATACCTTATGTCACAACACCTCTGCTGCATAGAAGAGAACAGATGCTTCTCACTTCACAACACCTCAGGAGTACAGAACATAAGGGGTATTCCTTATTTCAGAACACCACAGCTCCATATTGCTCCTTATTTTTGAAATGTTGTCATGTCCTTTACACAAGAAATGCTGCCTCCACTCCAGGCTCTCACTTGTGGAGGAAATGAGCCTGACCGCATGATCCCCTCTTTCCCTCAGAATGCCACTGCGGCCTCCAGAGCCTGCCCAGGGTGAAAAATCTTATTTGGAAGAGTCCAGTAGACAACACGTTCCCTGCTGACATTTTGATCAGACCCAGAATAACTATGGGTAAAAATAAATGGACAACAGCCCGAAGGAGTCCCATGTTCAATCCAGGCAGCCCTCACCAGGGGGTTTCACGTGGCAAACCCAATACACAGGCAGTCAGGCACCACGCTGTACCCACTCCACCCCTTCCTCCTAACTCACAGCTCTGGGGACTTTGGGGTCTAGGAACCTCTCCCTGATGCTTGCTTCCTGGTTTTGTTTGTTGGGGGGGTGGGGGTTACCTTTTGAAGTGCTGTTTTTGTGCACTTCAAAGGGAAACGAAATGGTAGAAGCCCCAGGCAGAGTGAGCGCGGTGAGCGCACTCGCTGTTCTGAGCGCTGGGACCTCACTTGGTGCTTTGTCAACACAGAGGCTACGCACACCCTAATAGATGGGGGTGGACATGTAGGTGAAAAGTGACTCGGATTGGCCCCCATGGTGGGCCTGTGATGCCCCACGACTCTGCCATGAGTGGAGGCTCCATGGAGACTCCGTTGTGTGTGTGAGTGCGCATCTTGTGGCCACCTAATAAATGGGCAGCAAACACAGGCTGAACACCCTCCTGGTGTGGGTTATCATCTCATTTATAAACACCCTATAGCTGTAGCATCTGGGGCTCAGAATGCAGCAGCAGAGGAGAAAACCCTGTGTAGCAGTTTCTGCTGCTGCCTGGCTGTAAGCCAGTACAAAAGTTGACTTAGGACTGCACAGTTGAGACCTAGGGGCTACGTCCTGGTGAAAGGCCAATAAGCTGCTAAGAAGGGGAAAGAATTCCGACCATGTTCAAGTGTCCCTGCTTTCAGATCAGCTTCTGGCTACTATAAAAGTGAAGCTTACCCTCACTCACAGCTGAGTGCTGTGTATGCTGGAAGAGAAAGCTGAACCTTACACTCTGTGACATTGTCCCATTTTCTGCAAGCTTTCTAGCATGGGAACTTAGACATTCTGAAGCAGCTTCATGTAGACTAAGAAGACTGAGCTCTTGACTTAATTAAATTTGAAAGAGAGTAATTCAATCGGTACAACAGTGCCCTTTGCTATTCAGTTCATTTCATTCTGCCCCTTTATTTCAGTTTTCAATGATCTACAGTCAGATTTTTTCTATGACAATGACAACACATCTGCATCCTAGAAGTAGTCCAAAGAATAGATGGAGAATTGGGCAAATGGGACATTTCAGGCTGTTGCCACTTGGGACAGGATACAGTTTCAGCCACTGGATTATCTCCCATGAGATTGATGTTTCTGCTAAAATGGTCAGTGAGGAAACAGCTAACATTGCCAACCTTATGGTTGAGAGTCAACAGCCTAGTGGTGAGTGGGGGCATTCATTCTTCTTGTGTCAAGTACTCTGAAACTGACAAAGAGATGCCATGCTACATCAGATTATGTTTTGTTCTCATTTGAAATGTCTTCTTCACAACTCGAAATGCTAGACTCAATGGTTCCTGAATTTAGGTGATGACCCAATGTGGGGTTGTGCCCTTTCCAAATGAGGTCACAACCCTGACTGTTATTTGATAGACTTTGGACATCTTTGTGAAAAATCATCGTGAAATGTGGCCATTTGGAAAACTCTCCAAGATCAAGCAGGAAAGGGGGGAGGGGGGCTTGATGGCTTGGAAAGGTTAGAAACCTATATTCCAGCACATTTCTGTGGAAAATCTTACCATTATTAGAGCGCGGGAGCACTCAAATACTTAAGGTGTGTTACACCTTCCATTATAAAGCCCCAACATTCTATTTGCTATAAAATTGGCATGACTAAAGTTATGATCATGGTATATGTGGTGAAGGATTACCGGAGTAAGCAGTTAATTCTGTCCAAAGTTCAGCTGAATTGGTTGGATAACAGCTGAGCTATCGCAGTGTGAGAACTGCACTTTGAAAGCCTGTTTTTTCAAACTTTATACTATCTCAATTTCTGCACGGTAAAGGGGTTTTGTGTTGGTTGGGAGGAGGTGTAAGCCTTTTAGAAAATTCAAGGAGGATGATGGGGTGTGCCTTTGGTTTATTTTTTGTAAATCCAGTTAGTAGTTTTTAAGTTATGACATCTTGAAAATTCAATGTTAGCCTATGGAAACTATCCTGAGTGTGGAGTGCTTACAAACATTCTATGTGTAATGCAGAGACTGTTTAAAAGAAAAGCATACTTGGGACTACAACTTCCAGCAGGCACTGCTTGCCAGAGCCTATCAGTGCTGGGGAAAGAGTGGAAATTGTACCTCCCAGGGGTCAGTCATGTTTAGAGGTGATCTGGTGCGGAGAGGAAAGGCCTGTAGAAGGGAGAAAGTTGAAGGTCATTCTGATCTGATCCCGCACAGCAGGCCCCTCGACTTGGGGGCCAGGGATATCAAGATGGTTAAAAAACAGAGCTAGCTAATCCCGCAGTGAAGTTTGGGATGACTGATCTTGCTCCCTAAACCCACCCAGAAACACAGAGCACATGGATTCCAGTGACAGCCCTTCCCCCTCCAAAAACATGGGGTGTCTGGGCTGTGGTTCCAATGGGGCGCCCCACTGGAGGAGCATTGCTGGGGCTAGAGCACTGGAGTTTGCCTGGGATGGTCCTAGATGCAGGAAGAGGGCAAAGGTTTATCCCAGAGACAGGAACAGGAGGTTACAGGTGGGATGGAACCGAACTTTTTTCAGTGCTTCTCCCTCCAACTTTCCCAACCCCACTAAAGAATGAGGAGTAAGCGGGTGCACTGGGTTGATACAGTGGGCATTCTGCAGGAGGGGAGCAGAGAGATGGTGGGGTCCTGTACAGAGCTGCCCTGTGGGGCAGATTGGCAAATGTAGTCCTCTTGGGAGGACACTAAGAACGAGTCTCAGCCCAGGGAGGGAAATCCTATGGGGGAGCAGGGAGGGAGGGAGCATACACAAAGGGGGGGAATTAAGGGGAGAGAGTAGGGTAAGAGCCTCTGTAAATAGCTTCCACAGTGGAAGCCATGCACAGGGGGAACACTTTACAGGGAGCAGATTTATTGGGGTTACAGAATATGGAACCCAGTACAGGGGAGGTCTGCAGATTGGGAAGCATTGTGCAAGAAAGGGAGCCCTGTCCAAGGGGAAGTAAAGTGGGGTAGTATTGTAGAGACAGAGAGCTGCAGAATAATGGCCATAATTGTGCCAGGAGAGAGCCCTGGACAGAGGATAACTGAGTGAGGGAGCTTTGTACAGGGGGAGAGCTGCAGGATGGGCAGCATTATGCCAGGTGGAGAGTCCTGCACAGCAGAGTCAGGGGCCCTGTACAAGGCGCGAACTAGCCAGGGGGTCCTGTACAGTGGGAGGTTCTTATAGAAAGCAAAATGGCCAGTGTTGCACGAAAAGAGCTCTGACAGTGGGGAGTAGAGTGGAAGACTCCTGTACAAGCCATGAGCTAGAAAGATCATCGAGAGCAGTTTTTGGAAGTTTGCAATGTTTAAAACGAACCAAAGTTGCTGTATTCTTCGTAAAGCAATGAGCTACCAGTAAAAATTCAGCTTTACCTTGCTTGCTATTTGAAGGAAGTAACAACCTCCTAAACTGAAGGAAGCAGCTCTTCCACCTTAGTCTCCCCTAAGCCTTGCTCACATAGTAGTTATGCTGCTCAGCATTCTACTGCACCAGCAGGATAAATTTTCTCCACTGCATTGTATTTAACAAAAATCTTGGATATTCCATAATAAAAACCCTTCAGTTTATAAGAAGAGTTAAGGCTCTTGCAAATTCAATCATGCACTAAAAAGCATGGAAATGGCAAGTTAAGGCTCCTGCTTTAACTTCCACACTATGTTAGCAGTAAAGACATTGTACAGTCTCACATACTGTGCTCACTTACAACTTAGGCTCTATGCACCCACATTTTGCCTTTGTCTTTCAGCCCGAATCCTCTTCCTCTTTGCAGGTTGGGAGCAACACTGAAGCTGGGGACAGGAGGGCGTGAACTGGTCCCTCACGCCCTCCTTTCCCTCTATCATTTCATTTCAGTTGAGGAGAATGGGACAGCTGACTAATGGCCCACAACCATTCCTCTTTCCCACTAGTCTCCACTGCTCTCCCAGAGCACAGTGAAGCTGGGTAGAGTCATATACAAATGTTTAATTAAAACTAAGTTGGGTATGCATTGAAATTAATAAAATGGAATGGCCATTGGAAGGAATGGAGGCAACAGCAGTGCCAATTTATAAATAAATACTATTGCCATTCCAACATCCAGTTAAGTGATTGTGAAATTATACAACACAGTTGCATCTTTGGGAGTACATAGGGAAGGCAAGAGGGTATGAAATGATGAGGAAGGCACCAGATGCAGTAAGTGGAATTGCTGGAATGACAGCGAAAAATACAAAGAGCGTGCAGGATTAAATAAGTGGGTGGAGTGACAGGAGGAATTAGAAATAGTTACAATAATAAGGTTCTGAGTGAAATAACTGATTCAGAAGGCTGATGGGATACCAGGGGGAGCAGTTCTATAATTTTACCCACTTATCATAGCTGGTTTTCCCTATCCTTTGACTCCCAATAGCCTCCTTCCCAGTTATTCTATTTCCTCTGCTATTTTTGTTGGGGTTTTTTGTCATTCCACACACACACTTCTTTTCTATATGACATATACAGACAAACATTGTATTTCCCAGAACTTTTGTGTTCTCTGTGAGGGGAATGGCGGCTACAGGGTTAGCAGGACAACTTGGACCCAGGACTCCTGGATTGTCTGTTACAAGGTTGAGAGAAGGGGAGAAGAAAACAGGCTCAGAACGAGGACTATTGAGTCGCCTGTGAAGTGAGTGCAGCCTACTGGATTAGAGTGGGGTGGAGAGGCTGGAAGCCAGGAGTCCTGAGTTCTCTGTCACAGGGCTGGGACCAAGTAGATTAGAGGGGAAGAAGAGGTGGGAGCCAGAATTCCTAAGTTCTCTCTTTCTTAAAAAGGAAATGGATGGTGTGAGGGGCCAACTCACGCACTCCTGTCCCCAGCTTCAGTGTTGCCCCCAACCTGCAAACAGGAAGAGGATTGGGGCTGAAAGACAAAGGCAAAGTGTGGGTGCATGGAGCCTAAGTTGTAAGTGAGCACAATATGTGAGACTGTAACAATGTCATTACTGCTAACATGGCACGGAAGTTAAGGCAGGAGCCTTAACTTGCCATTTCTATGCTTTTTAGTGCATAATTGAATTACCATCACAAAGATGTCAACATGCTTACAGAAGATCTGCAGATAGATACAGAGCAGTTGGCTCAGACTTAGGCTGTTTTTAGGCGTGCGCAGCGGCGCCCGTGCTTGTTTTCCAAAAGACTCGGAAATCCTATTTACACGTGATGTTGCCACTGAATATGTGCATGCGCGGGTGATGCGCATTCATTTCTGGCTGCGTATGACTGGCCTCGATTGCCGACCTGGTCAGTTCACAGCCGGAAATGGATGCACATCACCCACGCATGCGCGTATTCGGTGGTGGCGTCACGTGTAAATCGGACTGCCGGGTCTTTTGAAAAACAAGCGCGGGCGCCACCACGCATGTCTAAAAACGGCCTTAGCCAAGGTATGAGTGCAGCACTGAGGAACAGCCAAAAGTCATGAATACAAGAAAAGAAGAAGGGAAATTTAGTATTTAAAAGTTTAAAACAAACAAACAAACCAGTTTCCAGAAGGTCTAATAAAAATAATACAAAGGGAAAGTCTCCGTAATATCTTTAAAGTCCTTGTTATAGGTGTTGACTACCGAATATTCCACAGGCTAAAGAAATCTAACGCCTACATTATAGAGGGAAAATGCATCTTATTCCTAAAGGAAATATGACTAGATCCTGCTGCCTTAATCAGCTTGTGAAGTCAATCAAAAGTGACCTGATTTCACTGCATGTGAATATGAAAGTCCTATTACTCCAGGTTTCTCTTCTCACCTTGTAACCAAACTAAGCACACACACCTGTGACTACTCAGCTTTGTGACTGTATCCCTGTCTCTCTCTATGGGTGCTTTCAGACTTCCATTAAAGTGTACTTACAAGTTCAGGTGGCGGTACGTGCATGCAAATTAGGTGTGGCTTTGATAACATCAGAAATGCACACTGTGCATGATTGAAGATTTTTGGCACACTGACAAATGTGCTGTACTGAGCTGGAATAGCTAAACAACATAAATCAAACAACAAAAACAAACAAACAAACAACAACAACAACAACAAAAATAATAATAATACATTAGCCGTTTTTTTCAGTCAGAGACCACTCCTTTCTATTATACATTGGAAAAAACACTTGCAAGCCAGAGCAAATCATTTCAGTCTTTTTGAACAGTGGAGTAACAGCAGACCATAGTGAAGGGTGGGCTGTGCCACCCCTTGTTTTCCAAAGCCTCTCCATGATCTGCCATGTAAAAACAAGGAGGAGAAGGAGGGACATACCACGTAAACCTGCATTTAGGGTTTGGGGAACAGTCACTTCCTTATATTTGACTCCTCGTGACTGTCCCCCAAATCTGAACTTAGGAGGAATGTGTTCTCCCCGTTCTCCCCAATTGAGATGCCCCTGATTTGAACTTAAATCAGTGGAAGAGGCAAAGCTAAAGCTATAGACATTTATTAGCCTGAAACACCCAGCGTCTACCTGCCAGTGTGTGGGCAATGTAAGTTAGAGCTGAAACAAATAGGCATTTTTAATTCACAAATATTCATCCGAATATCCAAATAAGAATCCAAACCCAAAATGATATTTGTGTGTCTGTATATTCAGATACTTCATTTTTTATAGTAACTATTTGTACACCTCTTGAGTTTATCTTACTTTTCCAAGTTGCTTGTGGGATGGAAAAAGTTCCCCACCCTTGCCTTACACCATGTCTGGATTTGGCCTTAGTTTACTCTAAGGCCCTTTTTACACAGATGCTCTAATACCCATAAAATGGGTGTGACATTTTATTATACCTGTTTCAGGGCACCACTGCAGCCAATCACCATGGGCCCTGTGCACACATGATGCCTCCACCCAGTTCCTCTGGGTGGAGATGGGTGTTGGCAGGTGGGTGGGGAGCATTTCCCTAGATGGAGATGGGTGGGGGCATCTGTGTAAATGCCACTTTTGGTGGGTGTTGGTGAGTGTTTGCTCCCGGCCAACACCCACCTCCACCCACACCCACCAATGGAGCAATGGACGCCACTGCCGGTTGCTCCATGGGTGGGTGTGGGTGGAGGTGGGTGTTGGCCGGGAGCAAACACTCACCAACACCCACCGAAAGTGACATTTACACAGATGCCCCCACCCATCTCCACCCAGGGAAATGCTCCCCACCCACCGGCCAACACCCATCTCCACCCAGAGGAACTGGGTGGAGGCATCATGTGTGCACAGGGCCCATGGTGATTGGCTGCAGTGGTGCCCTGCAACATGTATATAAAATGTCACACCCATTTTATGGGTGTTAGAGCGTCTGTGTAAAAAGGGCCTAAGTGAAAAGATATCTTCAGTTCAGGAGGGTAAGAAGATTTATTATCGTCCATCCTAACAAATATCCATTCAGCTGAGAAAGAGTCCCCTAAGGGCTTGTGTTCACAGGTGGTCTGAAAAACGACCCATTTTGGCATTAGTCTAATTAGCCTCAAAAACACACGTAGGGTGTTTTGCTAGATGAATTATGGTAATTGCTTTATGGAGACTGCTCATGCTAGGTCTGACAACAAGTAAAGGGAAGAAGATAGGAAGCTTAAAAGCAGAGGCGGGGTCACAAAGAGCTCAACCATTTGATTGTTTGCACTACTGTACTACTGATCATATGATAAAGGAGAAACGAAAGGCTGGAAAGGAAAGACGGTGAGAAAGTGGCTACAAAGAGAAAAATGACAGTGATGGGGATACAGTTTTGCCCAAGCTCCCTACGAAAAAGCAACATAGACCTTACACCATATACTCAGTACATCAGTCATATCAAGTTTAACACAGTTACATTAGAGGTGAGACAAGTATCTGTGGCAAATATTGCATCTATTGAATTTGCCCACTTAAATTGGATAGAATTTCTTCTCCCTTCCTCTGAGCTTGCTCTTTCTAGAGGGTCAGAAGTTGAACTGGACCCACAGGCACAATCCAGGAACTGGAAAGAGACCAAATAAAAACAGATTTGGCTTTCGGGCCAGTGGGATCGTGTGAAGTTCCACTTGTGTGCACAGTGTTTTTCACACAATTAGCCCATTTCCACTGTGATTTCAGTGACAGGAGGCAGGGCTGAAAATCCAGACTGTCTCCCATCACTGAAATCATGGCAGAAATGGGCTAAATGCTGCTGCACTCAAGCAGAACTTCACATGATCCCCCTGATGTGATTTTGGCTCGTGGAAATCCCCTTCCCCTGCCCGTCTCGTGTGCACACGATCTAGTTTTGACTTTTACCAGCTTTATACAAGGACTTGGTTTTGCTGCAGTCTACTTCTTTAGGGCCAAAACCACTGCTAATGCCCAACAGGAAGCATTTGTCTCTTCCCCCTTCTTCCCCTTCTGCTCAAATTTTCAGTAGTGTGTGTGGGGGGGGGGGAGATCCAGCTGTATTAACTACCCCACCACTGCTCCTCCAGTGGGTCTCTCTTCTTCTACTCTGTTGGAGCCTCTGGAGGCAAGGAGTGGTGTAGGCCCTACCTAGAAACTCAGTGGTCGAGACAACAAGACCTTCCTGAAGCCTTCTCTCCCTGGGTAGGGTGAAAGAAGAGATTCCCCCGGCTCTGCTGACTCCTGATGCCACCCCTACCCAGGGAGGAGGAGGAGGGTCTGCCAAGTCAGGAGTGCCCCCAAGTTTCAGTGGTCATATCATGTATTGTCCCTGGCTGAAACTATTATGGAAACAAAATCTTGTTCTGTGTTAAAGAATATAACTTATTAGGATAGCAGCTAGAGGTCCAAACTGAGCTCAGGGCTATGCTGAGTGAGGCTCTGTACAAACATATGCAGTGGGAGTCATCACTGCCTCAAAAGTCTAAAATCTAAATAGACCAAAAGAGTGAGGGGCCAGTGTCAAAGACAGGGAGAAGTGATTCACCAAATGTCAAATAGTAGATCAGTGGCTGAGTCAAGTGAGGGTTTATCCAAATCCCTGCTAAGCATTTAACCAGTGATGTAGGGTCCAAATAAATTCCTATTTTTACCTCAGTCATGTCAACAGAGTCACGCTAGCGATGAATATGACCCAAGGTGTCAGCACTGTGCCATGGCACCAATTCCTCACATACTCTTGCTTGGATTCCCAACCGTGGCTAGCCACCCAACCCTGACCTGTGGTTCTGACAGGCCCCAAAGAGACATGACGGGAGCGGGACCATGGCAAGGAAACAGACAGCCAGGCCACAATCCAGGATAGTGCAACAGACATGACCCCCAATCCCGGACTGTGGAAAGAACCTCCAGAAGTCACCAGGGCAGGGCAGGGTGGGGCGGGACACAGACATGGCGGACTGAGGGAAAAGGAAGCCAAAAGCGCCACTAGGCACAGCCCAGGCAAGGGAAATGGGAAGGGAGGGGGAGGAGGGAGGTGAACGGTCGAGCCGCACACACACAACAGGGAGAAGAAAGCCACGGACAGAGCTGAACACAAACTACACACATGCTGGTGAGCACACGCACAGCCAAATGGGAAAAGGAACAAGGCCGAGGCACACAGGGGCACACAAGGGAGGATGGGGATTGGGGAACACCACACCGGGCAGCCTAACAGACAGCAGCAAGAACACGGGGGGGGGCTGAGGTCCAACAGGCAACAACACAGGAGGGAGCTGGGGCTGGAACAGAACAGGACACAGGAGCAGGCACCCATCACCAGGGCCCCGATTCTTCTGCAAAAAAAATTCTGAAATTTTGCGACCCAAAATGGAAAATTCTGCGACCCAAAATGGATAATTCTGTGACCCAATAAAGTTACAAAACAAGTCTAGTAAAATTAAAAATGAGTTCTTTAATAGCAGTAATGACATCTTTATAATTAAAACAAAACATTTATTTACATATTTGCATTAACACACAAAAACCAGGAAACCCACCCACGAAAACACACAGCAAAGCAGGCAACCCCCCCATGAAAACACACAGCAAAGCAGGCAACCCACCCACGAAAACACATGGCAAAGCAGAGCGCACAACGGGACACCCGCCCCACACACACACACATTGTAAAAAGCAGCGGGGCAGCGGCCCCCCCCAAACTAATAAGCAGAGCGGCAGTGGGACCCCCTCCCCCCCAAATTAATATAAGCAGAGCGGCAGCGGGACACCCCCCCACAAACTAAAAAGCAGAGCGGCAGCGGGACCCCTTCCCCCAAAAAAACTAAAAAGCAGAGCGGCAGCGGGACCCCTTCCCCCAAAAAAACTAAAAAGCAGAGCGGCAGCGGGACCCCTTCCCCCCAAAAAACTAAAAAGCAGAGCGGCAGCGGGACCCCCCCAGCAAACTAAAAAGCAGAGCGTGCAGCAGAACACCCCCCCAACCACCTACTTACCTTATGCTGGAGCGGTGATCCCTGAGTGGCGGAGGCAGCAGCGGCGGCGTGGTTCCCAACGGCGGCAGCAGCAGCGGCAGTGGCGATCCCAGTGGTGGCGGCAGAGGCAGCAGCGGCGGCAGCAGCGATCCCAGCGGCAGCGGCGGTGATCCCAGCGGCGGCAGCGGAGGCAGCAGCGGCGATCCCAGCGGTGGCAGCAGTGATCCCAGCGGCGGAGACAGCAGCGGAGGTGGCGGCGATCCCAGTGGCGGCAGGGAGGCAGCAGCTGGTCCTTGATTGGCTGGTCCTTGGCTGTCCTTGATTGGCTGGTCCTTGATTGGCTGGTCCTTGGCTGTCCTTGATTGGCTGGTCCTTGATTGATTGGTCCTTGATTGGCTCACTGCCAAGGAAGGGAAATCCCACGGGGATTTCCCCAGTTTCTGCGAGAATCCTGCCTAGGGCAGGATTCTGCACACATTCCGTGAATCGCGGGAGTGCGGAAGACTCGGGGCCCTGCCCATCACCCCAGGGACAGTACAGGCACCACGAGGCACCCAACAGCAACAGTCAGCTGTGCAGAGAGGGGTCCACATGGTGACAGAGCAGGGTCACAGGGGATGAGCCACCAATCCGAGGATGACAGTGGGGAGGGCAGAGGCAGGTCCAAACAGCAAGACAACCAGTCCCAGATGGTACAGCACAGCCAGCAAGGGAAGCGAGCCCCAAGTTGTGGACAGCTAATGGTGCCGCCCCCATCAACACGGGGATGCTGGGTGGCACAAGCAAGAAAACCCCAGTCACAAACAGTCACGGAGGCATCACAGGGGTGGGGGCTCAGCATGGACACTGGCAGGGAGCCGGCTGAGTAAGGGGTGAAGAGGTCCACGGGGATCCCCAGTACAGGTGTCAGATAACAGCTAACAGCTGACCAGGGGTCGGGTCATGGCAACGAACCCCAAGGGTACAGATGGTATAGCGGTGCCACACAGACGACCCCGGGGTGCAGGTAACCTGACACAGCCGAACGGAACAGGGGGAGAAGTTGGTGGCAAGACAGCAGCAGGTCCACAATGGTGTAGCGGGTCACAGAACGGAAGGTCCAGGGAGGTGCAGGGAGAACCCAGCGGAGGCAATAGTCGGGACACAGATGACCCAGGGGGGACCTACAGCCAGCTGCACCGGGTCATGAAGGGGGTGGGATGGGGTGGCCCAACAGATGAATGTAGTGGGGCCACTGCAACACGCCCCGGCGATAGCCCATCCGTGCTATGTGGTGGGCAACAAGATAGTAGGCCTCAAAAGGATCGGGACCGGTGAACCCAACCTGAACATCGGCATGTCTGAGGTGTGGTCCCATGCCGATGTTCAGGTTGGGTTCACCGGTGGGATTGGGTAAGGCATAGTCAGCAGCAGGGGACCACAACAGCTGTCCAAGCTCCAACAGGTGGTAATACAACGCCCCATGGGAACGCTGGTAGCCACGGGCCCCTAGGATGCAGCAGAAGTATGACACAGCCAGGACAGGGTCACCCTCCACCAGACAGGTCTGGAAGCTGGACAAGGCACAGACAGAGAGAGCTGACACCATCTCAGGAGCAGACCACAACACCAGCGACCCCCTCAGCTCCAGAATGCGCCCATCTGGAAAGCGACGGAGGCCCAGCTCCACAGCATGGAGCTGGCAGTCGCAAGTGGTAGCCAAAGTGACAGAGGCCCGCGCTCAGACACTGATAGGCATCTGGGAGGGTAGACAGGGAGGCAAGGAACAGTTGAATGCCAGGGGAATGCCACATATCAGCTAGAGCCATGGTCTCCCTGTAGGTCCAGCATTGCGGACCGACTGCAGAACTGCTGAGCAGGAGCTCTGATGCAGCAGCATCGGCCATGGTGCAGCTGGAAGAGGGTCTGATAATCAAGGACAGTGGGTCCCCTCAAACCATGGTAATCAGGGGAGGCAACCAGGGGAGCTCCAAGGCCACGCGATAAAGGTAAGGGCAGCACAATGGGATGGCAGGGAAGTGATGCGTGGGGAGAGGACACACCACAGCTGCAGGAACCCACAGCCAGAGACGGCCTACACACAGAGAGCAGTGATACGCACACAACATTCATTCACCCTCATGACCCCATTACACCACCTACATGCCAGGGGCACAGCCCTCCCCCCTCCCATGAACCTAAGCATGGGACCTACAGGTGGAGCCCACTGGTACGGTTGAGCAGCCCCATGCCACCAAGAACACCCGGTAATGCATAGGACACAACCAATCAGTGCCACACCTGGGTAAAGGGCCCAACAGACAGCCAGTGGTGTGTGGGCGTGTGTTGGCCCCAGGCCCCTTATAGTGAGCCACAACAAGCAGCACAGTGGCAGGAGCGTGCCTCCAAGAAGTGTGCCTGACACCGCCCAGCATTCCTGGGGCACCTACCAGCTAAGGTCCTCGCAGGTACCTGACATGGATGCGAACCAGCAGGGTGCCTGCTGGCTCCTACTGGAGATCATAGCTGAGTGGTACCGCCAGCACACAGAGCTCCAGCAGGTCACCACAGAGCTGCTCAAGATGTACACTGGGGTGCCTGAATGCCTGTCCCGGTGCACTGCAACCAGCCTGCCCGCCCACCACAGGTGCCGCCGCATTGAGGCCATGTGCACGGCGCGCTGGCTCTCTGGGACATGCTGATTGCATGCACTCATCCGGCTGCCCTCAGGCAAGCAGCTGCATGCCACTACTGGAGGAGGGCAGTCCTCTTCAGTGCTGTCATGCTCGTTATGCCCATCGACAAGTGCCTCTGGACTGTGCCTAGGGCCCAGCAATGGTGGGAGGGGGCCCTGACATGATGGGACAATGCTGCTTGGAGGGTACACTTCTGGATGGAGTGGTGTACCCTCCTGTGACTGGCAGAGCTTCTGCGGTCCTGGCTGGAGTGGCTGCACACCCCCATGCACTCCCCTATCCCAGTCGTGCAGTGGGTGGGCATAGTTGTCTGGGCCTTGGCCACCCTGGATTCCTGCCGATCTGTGGCTCAACACCAGAGTGGGCCTAACAACCATCACTGGCATCATCTGTGACTTCTGTGAGGTGGTCCTCCTTGACTGCGTGATCCAGCTCATTGATCAGGGGGCTGTGATGACCAGCTTCAAGGCTACCTGGTTCCTCAACTGCCTGGGCACAATCAATGGCACCCCTGTGGAGATCCTCCGCCCCCCCCCCCGAGGATGTGGCTGAGTACATCAACAGGCATGGTTACCACTCGTTGTAGGCCGTTGTTGATCACCGGGGATGGTTAACTGACATCTTTGAAGGATCCTTGCCATCTCCCCCCTCTTTGCACGGATGTACAGGGGGGACTTTGCCAAAATGCGGATGACCCGGATCGAGGGGGTGTTGATGCCCCCCTGCATCATCAGGGACCCGGCCTATCCGCTGCTCCGCTGGCTCATGAAGGCCAATCCGGTGGCCTGGAACCAGATGGAGGCGCCGTACAACACCCGCAGGATAAATTTCGCTGTGAACCGCGAAGACCATGGCCAAGAGGCCCTTCGGTGCCTTCAAGCAGAGATGGAGGTGCCTGGCCTGGCTCCTGGACTACTCGGTGGAGACCTCTGCCCTGGCAATCGGTGCCTGCTGCATCTTGCACAACATCTGTGAGACCGATGGAGTGGCCCTTGGGTATCCCAGGCCACAGAGGCCAGCTGGCCCCGTTCCGCTATACATGAACGAAGTGAACCCCAGGGAGTACTGTAATGCTATGTGGATCAGAGCAGAACTTACGAGGCACATAACATGGTTGCCCCAGGCCTGAGATGCCCGGAGTCCGTGGGGCAGGACCCCTGCCATTCCCGTGCCTGGGAGTGCCTGAGCTGCAGCCGCTGGGCTCGGGGTTCCCGGCGTGTGTATCAATGAATGACAGACATGCTGGTTACAGTGAATAAATGTGTCTTTATTGTATTTACAGTGATCCCCGTGCTCTAATTCCCCCTCTCCTTACCCCTGGCCCCTGGCCCCTCCTGCTTCCTGGAGCGAAGTCTCCGTCACTGTGCAGGCTGCTCCACGGTCTGTGAGCTGCCCTTGCCCACATTTGTGTCCCCCTCCAGCGCTTCCTGGCCCTGCGCGGGCTCCTGGCTCTCCTCTGTGGCCACTGCTGGGGCTGGTCCTGGCCCAGGACTACCTGCTGCTGCTGCACCTGGCAGGACAGCTATTGCCATCTTAGCCCTGACAGGACAGGGAGGAAGATGCATGGGCCCTGTAGTCGGGGCTGCAGCTGCTGCTGAGGGATCGGTACCGGCGGTGGGATGGCAGGTGGGTGTGGGGTTGCAGCCGATATGGCACCAGGGGGGTTCCTGCTGCCATGATGCAGGCACTCATCATGCCCGCATGAAGCAGCACTGAGGTGCCGATCTCTAGGAAATGGTCCAGCTTCCGGGAGTGCTCAGAGGCCCAGCGGTCGATGGTGTCTGTCAACCTCTGTATCATCTCCATCTGCCATGTATGGTCCTGTCTCTGCAGCCACCTCCCCTTCCGAATCTCGACTAGGAGGAGCCTGTCCCATTCCTCCACCTGCCGGTGGCTGCCTCCATCCTGTCAATTAAGGCGATCATTGCCTCCCCCTGCTCCGTGCTGGTCCTCATTATCTCCTCTGCCAGGTCCTCCCACCAGTGGTGCACACATGCCCTGTGCTCCCACATCATCTGGGCCACTGGTACTGGTACCTCTCGGGGCCGGGCCGGCTGCTGGGGCAGCGGATCTGCAGGATACGGGTTCAGTTAGCTCGGACAGGCAGCCAGCCAGTAACTGCACATGTGCCCCACCCCCGGAATGGTGCTGGGGTGGGGCCTGGGATGCCTGCCCATCCCTACCCCTTGGGTGATCAGGTCACCTCCCCTCCCTCCACACACCTGTGACCCTCTGCCCCTCCCCTGTTCCCTCATGGTCACCCTCGGCACCCCGCACACCAGTTCTGGTCACCGGTCCCTGGGGTCCCCTGGGAGCTCTGTTTGCAGGCCACCACTTTTTGCCAGCCCGTTGGTCCACCACCCGCCCCCACCCGCCCACCTCGCTGCACCCGCTGCTGGTGCTGGTGCTGCTCCCCTTCCATCGCGGCCTCCTACGGCAGTGGTATCAGTCCTATGTGGGAATGGTCATGGGGGTGTGGCATTGGGGTTCCCCTCTTCCTACCCCTTCCCCCCCTCTCACCCTCCAGTGGGCCCCTTCCCTTCCGCTTACCTTCTGCCACATGTTCCACTGCTCCTCGTGCCAGTTCAGTCTCCGTTGACTCCTCCTCTTCCTCAGTCACTCCTGTGGTAAGGAATGGAGGTTGGTTGGTATAGTTCCCTGTCTGTTATGCCCCCCCCCCCGCTCCATTGCTGGGTCTGTGCAGGCCCCTGTGCCTTCCACGCTGTGTGCCTACCTCCTGTGTCTGTCTCCGAGCCTTCATGGCCAGCTGCTCAATTGGGCTCTGCTCGGAGTTCTCTCCTCATGTCCACTGGCTCAGGGTGACCAGCATGTCATCGTCAGAGCCCGACCCTGAGTGTGGTAGTGGGCTCCCTGTGCCTGACCGTGATGGGGGCCCACTGGTCCCCAAGGTCCCGGGCCATTCCTCTTGGGGTGCGGGTCCGGCAGTGTCTGTGGGTGCACCTGGTGCTGCCATGGGGGGGTGGGACATCTTCCTGTGCCCAGCCCTGTGCCATGGATCTCCCTACCAGCCGGGGGGCCATGATGGATCCCTTCATGTGGAGGATCCTGTCTAGGGCATCATAATAGGATGTGGTCCACGCTGTGTGACCGGACCGCTGGTTATTGTCCTTTATGTGCTTGTAGCCCCTCTTTAGCTCTTTGGCCTTGGACTGGCACTGTGCTGCTGACTTCTGGAATGCGGCCTCCCCCATTTCCCTCACTATCAGGTCAAACACGAGCTCATTTCACTTGTTTACCATGAGCGCCACCTGGTTTTCCAGGGACCCCCAGATCCTGATGAAATCCTGGGTCTCTTGGGCTCCCCACTGTCCCCCTCTCTGGTACCTCCGTCTCCGTGCTGGGCCCTCCGGCTCCTGTGCCACCACCTCCTCTTCTGCAT
This sequence comes from Sphenodon punctatus, assembly GCA_003113815.1. NCBI lineage: Eukaryota > Metazoa > Chordata > Lepidosauria > Sphenodontia > Sphenodontidae > Sphenodon > Sphenodon punctatus. The sequence continues at coordinate 468,007 of QEPC01004965.1, forward strand.
CCACCCTGCTGGTGTCCTGTGGGAGTTCCAGGGCTCAGGCACATTTCCTGGTCAGTTGGGTGGACATGGGGGGTTGGGTGCTGGGGTTGTGCTGTTCCTGCCCCATCCCCCACCCTCCCACCCTCCTTCCGTGGCTGTCCACTACCCTTGTACCCTGTCCCCCTGGCTGTCCTGTTATGGTCTCCTTACCTGTTTGCGGGAGGCCTCCATCCCCTGTTCGGTATCCCCCTGTGGGGCGGGTTGCTCCAGTTCCTGCTGCTGCTGCTTCTGCTTCTGCTGCTACTGCTCCACACCATTGCTGTCCTTTCTCTCCACTCTCTCTTCCTGTCTCACCACCTCATTCCCCTGCTGCAGTGTGCCCTTTAAATATCCCTCCTTGTTCCATTTGTTGGCCGTTTCCTGGCAGTGACACTGCATGCATTCACCATGACGTGGGATCGTTCTGTGTGATAGTGCCTGACAGTTGCCGTTCAGACATTACTTTTGGTCGTTTCTTGGTGGGGATAGCATTGACCACGGTTCTGGACCTGCTCTTGTCTCGAGCTCCAGAATTGTGGTTGGCCTTGGCCCCTACTGGTGATTGACTGTGGTGAACATCTGGATGCCGCCAAACAGACGTTCAGGGCTCATTGGCCGCACTGGGGGATTGAGTGTGGTTCACTGTGGTTCACTGTGATCTCATAATGTCTGAAATTACCCAGAGTGAAATCAAAGTCATTGTAGCAGTGGTAGATCTAGGTTTTGTGGGGTCTAGACAAAACTTGAAAATGGGTCCTTACACTTTATCCACAGATACACTAATAGTCATTTCCTTCCACACAAAGTTAGTTCAGCCTGAGCTGCTGATGCTAAAATTTGAGCTGAACCCACCCATTTCTGTCCCCCACTTACTTCCAGGTTGGATGAAAAGGGAAGAGACTGAGGGTGAAAACAGTGACACTAACCCGCATTAGCCTGCCTTAGCCCAGGACTCACTTGCACATTTGTTCCATTGCTGCCAGATGTTCACCTGTGCCTGCCCTGGGGCGGGCTGCCAGCCACCATCTAGGCGGTGGAGGTCGGAGACACAGCCACGCCTAAGGCCCATCCATCCGGGCTAAAGGGGACTAACGGTTTGACTCACTCCCATCTGTTTTCTGCATGCCAAACCCTGCCCCGAGGTGAGGTTGGAGGATTTCACCCCTGCGCTCACCCTGGCTCCACTGAACAGCTGATTGGGAGGGCTGGAGGAGCCTGCACACCCTGGCCCTGCCAAACAGCTGAGCTGGAGGAGCACACTCACTCCAGACCCACCAAACAGCTGATCTGGGATACTGGAGGAGTGTCAGTGTGTACACCCTGGCCCTGTTGAACAGCTTATTGGGAGGGCTGGAGAAGTGCATGTACCTCAGCCCATCTGAACAGCTGTACCCAGTGCACCAAACAGCTGATGGGGGGTGCTCCTTGGGGTCTCCTCCATCAGCTGTTTAGCACCCCAATCATCTGTTTGGCAAGCCAGGTGCACACACCAAACAGCTGATCCCCCCCCAACTGCCCCTCAGCAGCTGTTTGGTGGACTGGGTGAGTGCACCAAACAACTGATGGAGGGGGTCCTAGGATCATCCCCCCATCACCTGTTTGGCAACAGCTTTTCCTGGGGCCTGAGCCTGCTGAGCAGCATTGGCCCAGGAGTCCTGTCCCATGTGAACAGCTCCTCTGGCCAACCTGGAACATGGAGGGGCCTGTGACATCAACCCCCATGCACGGGTAACAGGGGGAGGGCTGTATGTGTGAAAAGCCCCTCCCCCCGCCAACCTGAGGAATGGCAGCTGTAGTGGTTTGCTCTGGGGTGGGCCAGGGAGGTGCCTTGCTGCTATCACATCTGTTTTCAACCTGAGTGTCACTAAACTCACTCAGATTGATAAGATGGCAGTCCCACACTGCCTTCTTCCTTTTCCAGATCTGATCAAGATGCAACAATGGCAGTGGCTGCAACTCAGTGAAGGCCTTAGAAAAGGGAAGGGAAGTTCCGACAGTTCCTACAGTCAAGAAGAAAAAGGAGTGAATGAACCCCTGCCCTTCCTGAGAGTGAATGTGAGCAAAGTAAGATGTAGCAGTGGGGGTATATGTGAGTGGGGGGGGGGACGGAACTGGGAGGGTCATCATGGCATTACTCTGTGTGTGTGTGTGTGTGTGTGTGTGTGAGTGAGAGAGAGAGAGAGAGAGAGAGAGAGAGAGAGATGGGGTGGGGGCGGGGCTCATCATGGCATAGCTCTGATAGCGTTGTGTATGTGTATATTATTTCTTTTTAAATATATTCTTCAAGAGCAGACTAATAGCCACTTCAGCTGCAGGGTCTTACGTGATCATCCGTGTTACCTTTATCTAAAGACACCACTACACTCTTGGGATCTTTCAAGTAATTTTTATGGAGCTTGCCACAGAAAGGGGCAAAGAGACTGCCTTCAACTTCAAGTGAAAGTGTTAGTCCGGTAAGTAACCCAGTGTGAAATACAGGAGCACAACTAGGAAGGTTTTAACGGGAGGGCGGGAGTGAGAAGTCCTGCCCCCTGAAAGCCACAAACTAATCTGAGCCTGGCAGCACCATTCCTTTAACCTCTTTCCTCTTCAGCAGCCTGTCTCTCAAGGCTGCAGTGAAGGCGATGCTCTCCCTCCACCTGCATGCACCTAATCACTAGCCATGCCACTTCTCTCCTGGGGAGCACAGGCATCTGACCAGCAACACACTGCACTTGGCCCAGTATGGTTAGTTTCTGAGAGGGGTTCTGACTGGACAGGAGAAATCTGTGCTGGATTGTAGGGATGGGACTCCAGCGCAAATTTTGAATTCGTTTTTTTCAGATCCGATTCTCTAAGAATTTTGGTTCTCAATTCGGTTTCTGATTCAGTTTCTTTGCACTGAGTTTTTTTCAGGTTTTTTGCATTGGAAAAAAAACGGGGGGGAAATCAATGCAAAAAACCCAAATTGTCCCAAACTGAATCAAGAACTGAAATTTCGGAAAAAAACGAATAGGCCATTTTCGGGTCAATTCAGTTCTAACTGAATCTAAAATTCCCATCCCTAATGGATTGGCTTTGTATCAGTGAGGACACCTGTGGGAGCAGATGTGGAGTCCTCTTCCCCCTTTGACCCCCCAGTTTTTTTCCTGATGGAATATAAGGCAGAATGTAACAGTTTCCTTTGGTTTTTGCTATCTGTTTCTGCTGAAATCAATTTTTAAATCAGCAACCATTGATTCAATCTATGTGTATATACACATTTTCCACAGCACTAAAAGTGGGCCATGTCAGGTGAAGTCATATTTAATTGGTTAATAAGTGAGGTTAATTGTATTTCAGCTCAGCAGAAATTCAGCCACAGCATGTTCATAAAATGTTCTGTTTTTTATTCAAGAGTCTATTTTATTTTTTCTGCAAGAAAAGAAAATAACATGTGGAATGCAAAGTCTGCCTTTCAGAAATGTAATGTATAGCAATGCACAGCAGAAGGAGGTGAGACTTTTGAGCAGGTAACTGAGGAGCTGCCTCACTGCTGTGGCTCCACTGGAAATAATTTGGCATAAAATGGGATACGTGATGTGTAAAATCATCAATCCAGGAAAATAAATGCATGCTTTTGTTTTTTACACAGCTGACAAAAAAATACATGCTAATGTTTTTTTTTGTATGCAGGCTGTTGACGTTCAATTGATGAGCTCTTGAGAGCCTTTTAGTACTTTTCCTTTGCTCTAACTTTAGACATAGAAACAAAGAGGGAGAAAAAAAGAAAGGTTTTTTTCCTTTTGTACTGTTATACACAGTCTTTTCTGCTGCCTGGCACAAGCATGGTGCTGTGTTATTTTCTGGACCTCTTGTTTCCACAACAAGCACCAATGAAGCTCCCCAAAGATAACAAAGCAGCATTGCAGTAATATTGATACCTGTTGTAATCACTGGCATTCTGGCTTTTTCCAATTTTCACTATTTGCCTTAGATCAAATAGCTCCTTGCTAATGCAACAGAAGGTCATCAGATGAATTGGCTGATAAGAGAGAGGGACTGGTCTACTTAACATGCATGGAGGATTATGCTTTTCAGTCGTCCTAGAGCTAATCTTTCAAGTTGTCCTTTTTTGACTTTCTCAGTTTAATCAGTTTAATCTCATCTTCCCTCTTTTCTGATTACAAGGATTTTCTGTAGAAACCTTGCCTCCACAATAAAGACCATGTGGCAATTTATTCTTTTATTGATTCCAACATCTCTTTTCCTCTACCAGGGCACCAAAGCATGTGGGGATGGGGGGGGGTGTGTGTGTGACAGGGGAAGGAGAGGGTCTCTTTACTGCCTCGTTTCCAGCAAATCCACATACTCGAGTTATCTGGGAATCTAAATACTTCTTTAATATGTCTGAAGGCAGAAATGGCAGCCAGATTGGAAATACTCTGCAGTGATTAAAGTTAGTGGAGGCAGTAAAAGCATTTTACTATTTTTTTTCCGGTTAAAGAAAGAAACAAGAATGGAAAGGCAGAAAGCCTGCTGGGGCAGTGCTAATCAAACTGCTCAGACTGAGGGGCCTGCTTCATAGGGCGACAACAGAAACAACAAGGGACCGCTATGGTCCACTATAGCCCTTCAGGGACAGAAACTCACTGGCACTTCTGTTTTCAGGCTGCCAGATGTGGGCCCGCTGCTGCCCCAGTCTGGGTAGACGTCTGTCCTGGATGTAGTCCTCTGGATGATTCCAGGTCTACAGCCCAGGCCAAGGGCCTCCCAGGTGGACCAAAGTGGGCCAGAGTGCACCGGCACATTTGTTCGGGGCTGGAAGTCATAGCTGCCCATCATGGCAGGAGGTGGGGCGTGCTGGGGTGGGGCCATCCAGCTGCGCATTTGTTCTTTCTCCCACCGGCAGAGAAGGACTCGCTGGCCAGCCCAATTAGGCTCATGTTCATTCGGTGCCCCAACCTAACCTGGCCAGGGGCAGCTGGCACGAAAGCTATGTGTCTGTTGTCACCCATAATCAGTCAACGTTGCAGCAAAACTGAACACTCACATGGCCTCTGAATTAGATAACTGATTTCACAACCCAGAAATTTAGAGGAGAAAATGTCAAGCCTTACACAGGCATTGTGCACCCAGAAACAGATGTGCATACAAATATTGCAGGCACTTTTGTACACAAGGCTTTGAATGTACTTTTGTAACTCTGTGTGGGGCAGAATAATAATAATAAGTTTTTATTGCCTTAACTTACAGTTATTGGCGTTTACCAAATATCAAAAATAAAATACAAACAGTATAATGCAACCCACAGGATTACAGACAACATCAATCAGCTAAATAACAAATAACTTTTTTTAAAAAAAAGATATAGTCCTTATATATAAACATTTAACCAGTGAAGGGTTCGAACAGAAACAAAGGGGAGGATTCCAAGCAACAACCCGATTTCCGTCCCATATTTCCCTGCCCAAGATATGGGCCGAAAGGGAGAGGACTGATAGAAGTAACTCTGGGCCAAGAGTGACAACGACCCTGGCCCACTTCTTTGCCAACTTGCACTGCCTTACTGCCTAAAGGGTCCTCTGTCTCAACTGTGTAGCCAAGTTGGCAAACACCGCAATTGCCTTGGTTAAATCAGAGGCCTTGGGGTTTAAACATAACTCATATATTCTGGCGGCAGAGTTGCTCTCAAACAACTCTTGAAGGGGAGACAATAACTTGGTCCGGAGAGGCAAAAGCAAGAATTCATGGCCGCCATGGTAACCATGGATTTGTCCCAGGAGGTTATCTGCCCGACCCACCTGGGGGGGCACACGCTCGACCTGATCTTTGGTTCTGACCTAGAGGTGGGGGGGTCCGGTTGTGGGGGAGGTTAGGGCAGTGCCCTTGTCATGGACGGACCATTATCTCCTTCAGGCCAGTCTCTCAGCACACCCCCTCCAGAAGGGGGAAGGACCAGTTAGGTTGGCCCGCCCTCGGAGGCTGATGGAACGCAGCGGTTCCAAGAGGTCCTGAGGGAGTTAACCTTGGACCTGGACGGTCACTCTGTCGATGAGCTGGTCCAGTGTTGTAACAGCTTGCTGGAGGAGGCCATTGACAGGGTGGCTCCAAGATGCCCTCTGCCTCGGTCTCGTCACCGCAGGACCCCTTGGTTTACTGAGGGGCTACGGTGTATGAAACATGTAGGCAGGAGGCTAGAGCGACGCTGGCATCGGACTCGATCTGACTCCAACCGTCTTCTCCATAGGGCCCATTTGCGGTCCTATGTTGAGACTGTCAGGACAACAAGGAAGGAAGGGGCAGTAG
>QEPC01004965.1:508447-528932 GCA_003113815.1 Sphenodon punctatus
GGAAGTAGTGAAAATGTCATGTTTCCGCTATTTTGCGAAGCGTGTGGAAGTAGCAGAATGAAATTAGTGGAACTGTGGAAGTAGCAGAATGAAACTAGTGGAATGAAAGTCTCTGTCACGCCGTACCACTAATTGCAGAAATGCTGTTTCCGGTGGAAATAGCTACCGCTGCGACATTCCGCTACAGTCCTAATGATGAGTTGGTTGCATTTTAACAAAGAGTCATCTACAGAAAATTTCCTTTTTGTCTATGATAAAACCCTACCCCATTGATTGTGTGCAAGTACCTTTTTATGTAGAGGTCAAGTGTGTGAGGTAGGTAAATTGGGGTTTATGGCACAGCGGCAACCAGGTCGGGAGAATTTATTCATTTGCTATCCTCTTTTAAAGAAACTTCTATCACTGTGTAAAAGAAAGTATGTTTATTTGTCAAATTGTCTTATAATAAGTATACTTCCCTGGACACCTGCATAATTTGTTCCTGAAAATATACAAATACTGTTTCATGTTGGAATAATTAATGCAATCATATTCCAAGGGCAAGAGCATTCATCTCTACAAATAAACATATACGCCCCTGAAATGTCATCCTATGACAGGAATCATATAGCAATATATAGACTGGAAACAGAGGATACATTGAGCAAGGAAATCAAATCACCTCAACTTTCCTTTAGCGTTGTAGATTTTTAATTTCACAGAATTAACATCTGACCGAGGGTTTCATTCTGCAGTCAAAATTCCCATTTACTTCCTTGTTTGAGATAGCTATGAAACTAAGCAGAAAATTTCCCAAAGCAATCCTAATCTTTCCCTGACTGGGAGTTTGTTGTTTGTTATTCATTTCTGTACAATCAAGGTCACACTTGACTTCAGTTTTTAAAAAAAGCAGGTAGCATCTCTGTGACTGCTCTACTTTTCTGCTGGTTGTTTATATTTTTAATAGAAAAGCATTCCCATGGTTTCATTTGGAAACATTACTCCTCACTTTCCTTTCTGATGGAGGGAAAAAGAACCTTTGCACATGGTGGTCCTATAATAGCACTAAATGGCTCACATTTTCTACTACAGAGAGAGCTGTGCTGCTGTAGTAAATGAGTAAGAATTGGAAGGATACATATAGTACAAACAGTTGGAAAATTATTGGTTCAGAAGCTTCCTAACAATTTATGTGAGTCTATGGTTCTGCATGAAACTTATTGTGCCAAGTATATATGCAGTCAAAACAAATTTGAGATTCTGAAGTATGAAATTTGATAGTGTAAATTTCAGTTAGGGTTCACACTTAAGGACTTTCAGTGCCGTTTTCCTTGCTTAAAGACCAAGGTTCTCTATTCCCAAAGATTCTACAGTGTGGATACATATCAGTGGAGGTCTCAGTAACCTTCTCTGGTTCCCAGTCCCTGATTAAATTTTGAGGACACTGGTCCATTTGTCATCATGACATACATTTTGGTATCATAGGAAGTAAAACACACAAAAAGGGATCTCAGAGCCCCCCTCAACTGCCACTCGCAATTGTCCATGTGGGATCACAATGAAAGGGCAGGCGTTCCTCCTTGCAGCATTCCACCTGAGCTTCCTCTTTCTCCAACTACAGAGTTGTGGTTGCTCCTTAGAAGCCTTAGGCTGCTGGCTGTAAATCTATGGTGCTGAACACAGGTGGAGGTGGCTGCATGCCCAAGAGGTGGGGGAACCATGTGCCCCCCAACACATGGGAGACAGCCACAGGAATTCCGCACAGTGTCATTGGCATACCCTGGGATGAGACCCAAGCGTGAACAAATTAACATCTGGCAGCCACCTGACAGACAAGTGGGTTAACTGGGGCAAATGTGGGGCAACATCTCAACTGTTTACACCCATAGAGTGTCCAGACACAGGATGTTTTTGCATACGACAGGCTCCCTCCACCGCCATGGTCTTCTCCGGGCAGTGGAGGCAGTCCACACCTCAGTTGGGATCACCAGGCCATCAAAGAAGCATGACGGTGGGCCGGGCCAGGGAGGGGGGTGGGGTGATGCATGAACATACATCGGTATGTCCACGCCCCCACAATGCATGCAGTGCCACTCCCTCCCCCCCAGCTGCTAGGCAGCCATGGCAGCCAATGATGGCTTCCATGGCCCACGGCCCCCGCCACCACTCCAGATCAGGGTGAGTGAAGTGGGCTATCAGACATGAACCCACTTCACTCTGGGTCCAACAACTGCCTCGCAACCATGTTGGAGCTTAAGCCAGACTGTCACTAGAGGATTTCCCCAAGTGACAGTCCAAGCTAAACTCACCACAGTGGGGAACCAGACCATGGTAACATCTGGTGACCCTTTTTAAATGTGACATTGGTCACAGATTAATCTTTGCTAAAGTGGATGAATCCGTGCCCAATGTCACATCTGAAAACACTTTCAGTTTGTGGAACTTGTCCAAATCTAGATTTCTGTATGATATGTTGCAAAAATGCCACTCTGTGCAATCAAATGCTTTTTCTGCTTATATATATATATAAAATATATATTTCTGTAGTGAGAACTCCTCATAATGCATCTTATAGTGTGACTTTAGTTGTAATGCAGTGTGAAGCATAGCTCCCAATGTGCAATATCAAAAAGTGTAATGCACTTGTTTTTTTCAATTAAAATCATAGTGTAGATATTCTGTGCATCCCAAGGTACAAAATTCAAGCATTCTCTGTATAACACAAATTTGGTTATAATGCCGTGTGAGACATGGCTCCCAAATACTAGGGATGTGCGAACATGGTTTGGATGTTCGGACTTCAGGCCGAACTCGGCCTGTTCAGATGTGCAAACCGAACATCTGAACCAAACGTTTGAACAGCCGAACAGTTCGGAAAAGTTTGGATGAGTTCGGATGAGTTTGGGGGTGGGAACAGCGTGACTTTGGGTGGGGAAAACGTGTCTGGAAGGGGGAAGCAGCTGAGGAGCAGACTACCTGGCACCAGGGGTGGAGACCAGGGGTGGTTTCAGGGCCAAATTATACCAATACCAACAAAAATATTCTGTATCGGTATCAATAGCGCTATTTTCGGATGTTTGACCAAGTTCGGCCGAACCGAACTCCGTCGAACTGAATAACCGAACCCGAACTTGGGTTTTGAACCAAACGACCGAACGTCTGAACATACGAACCGCGTTCTGTTCGCACATCCCTACCAAATACCATGATATAATGAGGTTGCACTATTACTATTTTATGTTTATTTTAGTATAAAAATAATTGCATTAATATTTTTAATATTAAATAATCTCCTTAAATTATTGGAAACTCTACATTCAGCTAGAAAACCTTCTGATCCAGATGGGTTACAGCAGGAAAAAATAAATTTAAACCTGTCTGCAAAAAACTTACCCCCAACTCTTGTGAACACTTAATCATTCTAGTAATATCATGCATCTGAGCCATCTCATTAAGTTCAGTTTAACATTGGTAAAAATTGGAATCTTTCATCTTTCATCCTGGATGAAAGCTTTAATCTGTGGATGTTCACAAATGAGGCATAAGCCCACATTAACCCATACCAGGTGGGTGTCCACCTGCCCATTGATTAGTTGTTCTCTCTCACCAGACATGTGGCCTCCACTCACTGGACCCACAGCCCCCATATTGGCTTCAGTCGTTGACAATTTTTATGCATACCTTTTATGACAGAGTAGCATAAAATTATTTTACACCAACTCAAACGGTTTGAAAAAAAACATCCCTTCACTAATTCAGTTCCACTTGGCCAGGTTTCATTATGAATAGGGGTGTCTGCCATCAAAAAGCGGCTTGTGCATTGATGCTCATCTGGGATAAATGGCCTAAGCCCCACAGTGACCCATTTTCACCAGGGCAGGGCGTGGGGGTCCCAGTCCTTCCCAACAGGGCCCCAAACAGGATTACATTTAGGGCCCCACAGAAGGTGCCCCCAACTGGATAGAGGGATCCTGTATTTTATCTTCATCCTGGACCCTGGAAATTCTAAGGCCAGACCTATTCATAAGTCAGGTGCTTACCAAAACCTCTTGTTCTCAATGACACCCTAATAAATCTGTGCTGTCTGCTGCCTGTTGTTCCACTTTAAGCATAAAGGGACACCCCCTCACACACCTTTCTGGCATTATGTAACTAATATATGTATGGACCTATAAGTTAACTAGAAAGTTGGCTTATTTTCTCAGTCCACTAAAATGCTAGAGTTTCTGTCTTCCATTATATAATATGATACGTTGACTGGATCCCTTTCTGTCTCTAGTCAGAATTCCTGAGCATTCTTCTTTCTAGAGCAGGAGAATGATTAGAAATCTCCAAGTTCCTTCACTCACATCACAGGCCCAAGGAAAGACCTTAACAGCAAAGATTGCAATTTTTACTCTTCATATCTTTTAACTGGAGTTTGACAAGGCTCCCATAGGGTGCCCAGAAGAATCATGCATGTTCTCTGGTGAAATCCTCACTAACTGTCAGATATATGTTGTTTTTAAATGGGCACAGCTGAGGGAAGAGTCTGTGTGCGCTGCAAGGAGTGCTAAGACGTCCAGTGGGGTGGGGGGGAGGGCGGATTTACACAGGCCAGGATGGGTGTGCGTTGGGAATGCACACCTACCCACACACCGCCGACTCCTGCCCCCACACAGAGCATCCTGGATTTTCCCCCAATTCTCCATGCATGGGCATGAGTGAGTAGAGCATGGGTCATGGGAGCACATGCTCACCCACACTGTGTGGCGCGTCCTGTTTAAAAATGGCCATAAAGTTCACTGCTAACAAAACTAAATATACCTGATTCAGACTGATGCCTGATAATGCTAGAAAGAAACAGGGTGAGCTATGGAAACGTCACAGGAGGAAAATGCATAATAGCCCCACCCCCCCAATGTAGTTTAAGCCTGGTTTTCAGCTGAAGGATAAATTCTGTTCAATTCAAACTAGAGGTGATCAATTCCATCCAATGAGAGAGATTCTTAATTTGATTCCTGGCTACAATTACATTTAGAAATTTTGTTTCAAGAGAGGGAGAAAAACCTTCAACTATAGTTTCAGGTCTATAAAGACAAATACATATGCAGAATTTTTTAATGGAACATTGTTAAGTAAAGCCAATAAAATATCTACATTTGAAGAGGCATTTGGCAAAAATTTCCTAACAGGCATCCCAGAAAGGAAGTCAGATGCTGACATATTTTCCACAGCAGTAATAGCAGCCTTCATCCAGTGTCATAGTATATAAAAACTCAAACCACAGTCATATGATGGCAAAGGCCCTTTTTACACAGGTGGCACCCACACATGAACACCCAGAAATCTGAGTGTTCATGCGTGTGTGAGTCTTGTGTACATGCCACAGTGGGTGGTGTGTGTGCACGCACACTCCTGAAAACACACATGCATACACACCCACCTCCACCCTCCATCGCACACACACAGAACAACCGAAGAAAAACAACAATTTGTCCGTGCGTGTAGATGGGTGGAGGAGTGTGTGCGCACATCTACACCCTCCACCCACCCACCAAACCTGCACCGGCACGAACACTGACACCACCCCCACCACCCTTGCCCATTTTAAAAGGGCCAAAGGAAGCTGGTCCTCAGAGGATCTCTCTTACAGTAGAAGCCTATATTGTCATTTATTGAAAGTTATTCTGCAAATTTGTGTTTGTTTCTATTTTGGATCCCTTACAGGGCACAGGAAATGTTTCTCTCCTTTTTTAAAAAAAGTTTCGTATTGTGAATATTGGGAAGACTAGATAAGATTACTGCTCCATCTCATATCCCTCTAAAGAATATTCCTGTTGGGAGGTATATGCATGGCAGAGGGCACTAAATTTCTTCCATTTATTATTGCATCAAGCTTTGTGCTGACCTTCTGCACTGTCTGAGTTTAAGCCTTTGTGCACCAAAGTGGTCACCCTACGCTTGCCGCTTTCTCACAGTACCTGGGAGGGGTAGAAACTTCTGTGAAGGCAATTGCAGCTTTTCTGTCTCAGAAATTAGCATATATTATTAGAAATTAGCTTTAGAGAAATTAGAAATTAGCATTAGAAATACACTAGTCTGCTTTTTTCCTACAAAAACACTTGTGCATGACCAGGTCTCCAGATGTAGCTCTTACAGTCATAGGTATTTCCACAGGAGAAAAGTGGGATAGCACATTCCTATTTGCGCTAATTCCCATGAGAATACAGCCATGATTTCCCTCACAGAAGTTTGCCCCCCTCCTGGATAACAAGAGGAATTGGCCTCAGTTTTAATTACATGAACCATGTGACTGAGGTAATGATGCCATCTGACCTAAAGATCTGATGTTGCTTTCCATGTTTCAGGACATGCTAGGTGTGGCCCTTCAGTACACACCTCATTTTATGTGTCCAGTTGCTGTGCACCCGCAGTGCCAATTTTTGTTTATCAGTAGTGGAAGAAAGGGGAAATTCCCTCTCTTTACTCCAGGAAGTACTTCAAACCCTCTCACCCTGTGTCTGAAGTGTAACTTTATAAACTTCCCCACAACATGGAAAGATGTTCACATGAACCAAGGAAAGGAAATAGCAAAAATCTGCCCATTCTCTTGAAAAGAGTGTCTGCACCAAAACCCCACACACCGTTATATTAATACCTGCCATTGCCGGACAACCTTTCCTTTCCTCATTCCAGAGCAGTACAAGCAGCAATACCTCTCCTATGTATGAATTTGCTGACACAGCTGCTGCTCCATTCCAATCTGCCTTGAACTCTTGCGCTTCTTAGTTCAAAGAGCAAAATTCCACCAGCACACAGCCAGAGCACTTCTAAATGGCCAGATATAATTGGGTTCAGTGGAGTTCAAAGCCGTGCTCTAGCTTCCCTCATATCAAAGCCCATTGATTCCACAGCAGCAGAAGTGCATTGAAATGCAGGCAGGGTGCTCAGGAAGTAGGAGCCAAATGCAGTTAGATCAGTTGTGTCAGGTTCCCAGATCCAGTACACAACCGGTTTTGGGGTAAGCTTTCAAGAGTTGAGGTGTGTGATGCCCTGGAGGTTTCCTCACCTCCTCTAATTGCTGGGAAAATATCTCATTTTTGTTAACGCACTCTGCCTACTTCATGGCTGATACTTGGGAGACTCATTTACATTTTTTTTAAATGTCAAAGCTTTCTCTGGAGGTTGTTCATTCATTATATTTATTTTCTTGGACATGATTTAACAAACCTTCCCCAAAGAGTTTGCAGCTATTAACTTTGCCGAACAGCAGCTCAAGTGAGAGTTAAAGGCAAATGGTCTAAAGGAAAGTAATGGGCCGAGCCGAAGCACCCCAGGGGGATTTTGATGCCCCCAAACTCATTTCAGCAATTCTTTCCCATGCAGTGAATGAAAGAAGGAAGCGAAAGAAGTGCCGGCCGATGTTTCTTACTCAGAGACACTGATTTTAAAACACTTGTATGCAGACCAGAACTGTCTCTTTAGCATTTTGTTACCACCAACACTTCTATCCTATGCAAGCAATGGCCCTCATGTGGCATCATTGCCTGCTTTACATTCATCTGGGCACGCAATCACCCATAATAAAGCAGAAGTCAAGCCAATTTCTGCTTCACCACAGGGACTGGACTTTGTCACAATCCAGGCAAGCACAGTCACAACTTAAAATGGGTAAAGACTTATTTTATTTATTTTTAGGTGCTTGGGTTCAAACCTGCTTCAAAAGTCCCAACTCTTGATTCCAGAAGCGTGAGGGTATTCATGATGTCTGGTGAAACTGCTCCACCAGACTCGGGGTCTCCACTAGCCCCTGTTCCTGCCCCTATTTTGCCAGCTTTTGCTTTGGGCAGGATAAAGCTGGATAGGGCAGCAGCTATGTGCTGGGGCTACTGTCAATTAGTAGTTTGGCCTCGCTGTTCACTCCCAGACCTAGGAGATGATAGACACCCTGAGGCTGGAGCTTCTGCATCCAAGAGTTGGCGAGATCTTGTAGAGAAGTAACATGATGGGGTCTACTCTGGAAAAGGTGCCAGGACTGAACCGTGGTGAGTACTGGCACAAATTAAGCTCTGGAGTGGGCAGAACTGAGCATGAAGTGATGGGCACTGCCTGGCACAGTGAAGATCTCTAATATAATGATGATTTAAGGCACATCCTCCATCCATTCCAACTGTGGTTTATTTGCTTGTTTTTTTAACTTTGTACCACCCCCACCCCCCCACATTCCCCTAAAGACTCAGGGCGGCTTACATAAAAAAACAAAGTAATCCCTTAAAAAAACAGCTTGCACCTAAATGCTCTCACTCCAGCCCCTATTCCCACCTGCCAAATGCTTTGCCAAAGCTTTTACACTGCCTCAGAATATGCTCAGGCTCAAGCTCTGACAGACCTCTGATGGAAGGAATGTCCATAATACTAGGGTAGCAACTGAAGAACAGCTCTCTGTAGGCCCTTGTCATATGAACAAGGTTGGTAGGTGTTACCTGCAAGAGAACACTCCTGAATCTCGTGGAAAATGTGGAGAGAGGAGGAGGGAGAAGACATCTTGGAAACATTTGGGAGGAAAACAGTGTTGAACTCTTGAACTGAGGCTGTGATAGGAGGGGTGAACAGACAGCAAGGACCTGATGGATGTAATTGCTGACCAATGAGCAGCACAAGCAGGTCCCAGACAGAACCCGAGAGGTGAGGTGGTCCCACAAATAGGTTGGGCCGAATCCGTTTAGGACTTTATAGGTGTGCACCAACACCTTGAATCGGGCCCAGAAGACTACAGGAAGCCAGTGCAGACACCGAAGAACCGGTGTAATATGTTCCTGGCGGCCCAATCCCACCAGGAGATGGGCCGCCACGTTCTGCACCAGCTGCAGTCTCTGTACCATCACCAAAGGTAGCCCCATGTAGAGCACGTCACAGTAGTCAAGCCTAGAGGTGATGAAGGCATGGATGATGGTGGCCATGTCAGAGTCCGAAAAATATGGACGAAGCCGACGCACCAGATGTAATTGGCAGAAGGCATTCCTCCACCTGAGCATCCAAGCGGAGTTGCGAGTCAAGAAGCACCCCCAGACACCATACCTGGGGAACCAGCGGAGGGCAGACCCCATCAATGATGGGGGCTGTTACCCCCACCACCTTACCCACCAACATCACCTCCATCTTGTCAGGATTCAACCTCAGTCGGTTTACCCTCATCCAATCCCCCACAGCCACAAAGCACCCGGAGCAGGTAGGCGGCTAGCCCGGGCTGTGTCCTTGGAAAATCTGATATGCGTGCCATCATGGCATGGTTGGGGCATTGGGAACAGGGCATGAGCAGAGTCAGCCAGCTACATGTTTTTTGTGCTCTGTGACCTGCCTCAGGTGGAAGTACAACTCACCAGCCTTGGACACATTAATTCTGTTCCACAGTCCAGCATGGGTCATGTAGGCCGTGGTTTCCCGACCTAGGCCAGGCTGAGGAGCTGCCATACTACCCACACATCTATTTTTACCCAAATAGTTTTGAAATCAACATCGAAATTCATTTTGTTTTGCAAATGAATGTGAATTCATTGAATTCAATAAATTATTTTCTTGTTCAAACTATTTGTTTTAGCTTAAAGGTGACAAGTCTTTAGGAGGCATTTTACCTAAACAGTTTCACAGGATATTGTGCAGTCCTAGGCAAAAGATTATGCAAACACTGTCTGTTTTTTAATTTTAATTTCAGCCACCTACCAGATGTTCCATATGGAGAATATGTCTCTCCTGGCATCTAGAAGAGAGCACATTTAGGGTAAATGTATTACTACTTCTTCAAGGCTAGGCAGAAATGACCAATTAGAAAAGGTGCATCTTAGGGCCTTTCCCCCCCCCCCCCGCACATGTGTGGTGGGGGAAGTGCCCATAAGAATGCCGTGGCAGGTGTGGTGGGGATGGGTGGGTGCCCATGGGAACGGTACCTGCGGTGGGTGAGAGTGCATGCGCACTCCCGTGCTCCACCCATCTCACATGCATAGAGCAATGGGCCCAAATGCCAGTTGCTCCATGTGTGGAGATGGGTGGAGGTGAGTGGAGGTGAGTGGAGATGGGTGTGTGCTTGTAAGGGATGTGTAAACAGAACCGAGCTCGGAAATTCAGTTCAAAAATCGAGTTCGGTTCAAAAGTTCGGTTCGGTCAACCGAACTATTTGAGTTTGGTCGAATTCCGAACTTCCGAACCGAGTTTGTACATTTAAAACCGGGGTTTTTGGCCTTCCAAACTGGTTTGGATTAGACCGAACAGTTTGGTTGAATTTGAGTTCGTTTCAAAAGTTCAGTTCGGTCGACCGAACTATTAGAGTTCGGTTTGAACTCCGAACTTCCGAACCGCGTTCGCACATCCCTAGTTCTTGTGGGAACGGCCGCACACTCACCTCCACCCACCAAGGGCATACACCCATCCCCTCCCCACTGCGGCCCATTTTAAAAGGGCCTTAGAGAATTACCCATCCTCAAACCAAATGGAGTTGCACCCCTCCTGTCATTTCTCCCCTTCCCCTCACCTTCTCTGTTTTCTACACCCATGCTGTTGTTCCCACATTACAGAAGGAGACAACGAACACAATGTGTGTAAACAGACAGAAGTCAGCTTCACTTCCACTAGTGCCAACCCACTTCACCCCTGGGTTGGCAGATCTGTGTAAAGCTGTCCACCAGATGTTCAAAGGAGAACAGGCTGAAGCTGCTCTGGACATGCTGGGACACCCTGGAGCATGCTGCATGCCGTAGTAAAGCCAGCCGGCCAAACCCATGGCAATGGCCAATCGTAGAGTTACGATTTGGTCTGCCCATCGGTTGGGCAGACCAAAACTGCAGCTCCCCAACCAGTTGTCTCTTGCCCCATTCAGCACCATGGAGTTGCAGGCATCAGCCTAGAGTGTTGTGGCAGGGTTGTAAGTGGGTGGATGCAGGGGTGCACTGCCTTAGCAGCTCCCGGGGTGGCTAGGCTCTGCATCCATCTAAAAATACACAGTGTTGGGTGTAAAAGACTGAAAGTCTTTATTTAAACTATAGTCTGGGGATAATGCAAACCACCACCACCCCAATTTTCTATATGGTCCAAGTGTTGTTATACTTCCATGCGAGTTCCCCACCCACATTCATAATCCAAGCTGATAACCCTTTGGGATCTTCTCCGGTGGGGTCCTAGGGAGGAGAGATGGCTCTGGCATCACTATGGACAGCTGATATCCTGTATAGCAGGGGTTCTTAATCTTTTTCCTTTCAAGAGCACTGGAGTGACATAAGTAACTATTTGGGGAGCACTGCACAATTTTCGTGAATGGGTTTGGGGAGCACTTTCACACATTGCCCGAGCATTCTGGTGTTCCCAGTCACCAGGTTGAGAATCCCTGCTGTATAGTGATTTTTTTTCCATCAACCCCCCAGGGTTTGTGGTTTATCCACGAGTTGTAAGGGCCCTAAGCAAAAAAACAACTATCCTCACCTCACTTCCAGAGAGCCGATAGCAGGGCACACCATGGTTTACGGAGGGCCTCTGCTGGATGAAGCAGGATGGATGGTGGTTAGAGTGACGGTGGCGTCGGACTCATACTGAAGTTGACCAATTGCAGCATAAAGCTAGTTTAAGAGCTTATGCTGTTGCGGTTCGGGCAGTAAAGAAGAAGTTCTTTGCTGCCCTCATTGAGTCTGCAAAATCACATCCAGTGGAGCTTTTCAGGGTGGTGCAGAGGCTGGTCACTCCGGCCTCTCTCCACCTGGAACTGGAATTTTCCAGTGCCCGCTGTGACATGTTCACTGATTTTTTTTGCAGATAAAATCACCCAAATTCACTACGATCTCGATGCTGCATTTATGACAGTGGCAGTATCGGAGGTACGGGAAGCCCCTTCATGTCTGTTGTTGTGGGATCAATTTCAGTGGGTGTCATCCACTGATGTGGTGAATGTCCTTGGGACTGTTCAGGTCACCTGTTGTGAATTAGATCTGTGTCCGTCCTGGCTGGTGAAGGCCAGCCAGGAGACATTAGGGCCGTTGCTGGTGGGGGTGGTCAATGCCTCCCTTAGGGAGGGCAGGGTGCCAATTCATCTCAAAGAGGTGATGGTGAAGCCCCTGCTTGAGAAGCCATCTTTGGATGTTGAATCCCTAGTCAGTTATCGGCAACTCTCTAACCTTCCCTTTTTAGGAAAGGTTAGGGAAGCTTTTTCCTTTTTAGGGAAGGTTATTGAGCAGGTGGTGGCCTGGCAGCTACAGGGGCATCTGGACTGGGTCGGTTTTCTTGATCCCTTGCAGTCTGGTTTTCGCCCCGGGTTTGGCATGGAGACTGCACTTGTGGCCTTGGTCGACGACCTGTGCCACGAATTGAATCAGGGCAGATCCTCAATTTTGATCTTGTTGGATCTGTCGGCGGCATATGATACCATTGACCATGAGATGTTGGTGACGAGGCTGTGGGACTGGGCTGGGGTGAGTGGACTTGTTCTTGAATGGTTNTTCAAAAATCGAGTTCGGTTCAAAAGTTCGGTTCGGTCAACCGAACTATTTGAGTTTGGTCGAATTCCGAACTTCCGAACCGAGTTTGTACATTTAAAACCGGGGTTTTTGGCCTTCCAAACTGGTTTGGATTAGACCGAACAGTTTGGTTGAATTTGAGTTCGTTTCAAAAGTTCAGTTCGGTCGACCGAACTATTAGAGTTCGGTTTGAACTCCGAACTTCCGAACCGCGTTCGCACATCCCTAGTTCTTGTGGGAACGGCCGCACACTCACCTCCACCCACCAAGGGCATACACCCATCCCCTCCCCACTGCGGCCCATTTTAAAAGGGCCTTAGAGAATTACCCATCCTCAAACCAAATGGAGTTGCACCCCTCCTGTCATTTCTCCCCTTCCCCTCACCTTC
Organism: Sphenodon punctatus; assembly: GCA_003113815.1. NCBI lineage: Eukaryota > Metazoa > Chordata > Lepidosauria > Sphenodontia > Sphenodontidae > Sphenodon > Sphenodon punctatus. The sequence continues at coordinate 521,292 of QEPC01004965.1, forward strand.
TCTGTTTTCTACACCCATGCTGTTGTTCCCACATTACAGAAGGAGACAACGAACACAATGTGTGTAAACAGACAGAAGTCAGCTTCACTTCCACTAGTGCCAACCCACTTCACCCCTGGGTTGGCAGATCTGTGTAAAGCTGTCCACCAGATGTTCAAAGGAGAACAGGCTGAAGCTGCTCTGGACATGCTGGGACACCCTGGAGCATGCTGCATGCCGTAGTAAAGCCAGCCGGCCAAACCCATGGCAATGGCCAATCGTAGAGTTACGATTTGGTCTGCCCATCGGTTGGGCAGACCAAAACTGCAGCTCCCCAACCAGTTGTCTCTTGCCCCATTCAGCACCATGGAGTTGCAGGCATCAGCCTAGAGTGTTGGGGCAGGGTTGTAAGTGGGTGGATGCAGGGGTGCACTGCCTTAGCAGCTCCCGGGGTGGCTAGGCTCTGCATCCATCTAAAAATACACAGTGTTGGGTGTAAAAGACTGAAAGTCTTTATTTAAACTATAGTCTGGGGATAATGCAAACCACCACCACCCCAATTTTCTATATGGTCCAAGTGTTGTTATACTTCCATGCGAGTTCCCCACCCACATTCATAATCCAAGCTGATAACCCTTTGGGATCTTCTCCGGTGGGGTCCTAGGGAGGAGAGATGGCTCTGGCATCACTATGGACAGCTGATATCCTGTATAGCAGGGGTTCTTAATCTTTTTCCTTTCAAGAGCACTGGAGTGACATAAGTAACTATTTGGGGAGCACTGCACAATTTTCGTGAATGGGTTTGGGGAGCACTTTCACACATTGCCCGAGCATTCTGGTGTTCCCAGTCACCAGGTTGAGAATCCCTGCTGTATAGTGATTTTTTTTCCATCAACCCCCCAGGGTTTGTGGTTTATCCACGAGTTGTAAGGGCCCTAAGCAAAAAAAAAACTATCCTCACCTCACTTCCAGAGAGCCGATAGCAGGGCACACCATGGTTTACGGAGGACCTCTGCTGGATGAAGCAGGATGGATGGTGGTTAGAGTGACGGTGGCGTCGGACTCATACTGAAGTTGACCAATTGCAGCATAAAGCTAGTTTAAGAGCTTATGCTGTTGCGGTTCGGGCAGTAAAGAAGAAGTTCTTTGCTGCCCTCATTGAGTCTGCAAAATCACATCCAGTGGAGCTTTTCAGGGTGGTGCAGAGGCTGGTCACTCCGGCCTCTCTCCACCTGGAACTGGAATTTTCCAGTGCCCGCTGTGACATGTTCACTGATTTTTTTTGCAGATAAAATCACCCAAATTCACTACGATCTTGATGCTGCATTTATGACAGTGGCAGTATCGGAGGTACGGGAAGCCCCTTCATGTCTGTTGTTGTGGGATCAATTTCAGTGGGTGTCATCCACTGATGTGGTGAATGTCCTTGGGACTGTTCAGGTCACCTGTTGTGAATTAGATCTGTGTCCGTCCTGGCTGGTGAAGGCCAGCCAGGAGACATTAGGGCCGTTGCTGGTGGGGGTGGTCAATGCCTCCCTTAGGGAGGGCAGGGTGCCAATTCATCTCAAAGAGGTGATGGTGAAGCCCCTGCTTGAGAAGCCATCTTTGGATGTTGAATCCCTAGTCAGTTATCAGCAACTCTCTAACCTTCCCTTTTTAGGAAAGGTTAGGGAAGCTTTTTCCTTTTTAGGGAAGGTTATTGAGCAGGTGGTGGCCTGGCAGCTACAGGGGCATCTGGACCGGGTCGGTTTTCTTGATCCCTTGCAGTCTGGTTTTCGCCCCGGGTTTGGCATGGAGACTGCACTTGTGGCCTTGGTCGACGACCTGTGCCACGAATTGAATCAGGGCAGATCCTCAATTTTGATCTTGTTGGATCTGTCGGCGGCATATGATACCATTGACCATGAGATGTTGGTGACGAGGCTGTGGGACTGGGCTGGGGTGAGTGGACTTGTTCTTGAATGGTTCCACTCATTCATGGCAGGGAGAACTCAGTGAGTGGTTCTCGGGGAATGTACACAGTCTCCCCGGAGTCTCATGTGTGGAGTCCTGCAGGGTTCTATTCTGTCCCCACTCCTGTTCAACGTGTATATGCAACCGCTGAATGAGGTCATGAGAGGGTTTGGCATACGATGTCATCAGTACACCGATGATACACATTCTCGGTGTCCAGGCCGCATCTCTGGAACTCCCTACTGGAGGAAGCTCGCCTGGCCCCAAGCCTTTTGGTTTTTTGACAACAGTGTAAAACCTGGCTGTTCGCCCAGGGCTTTGGGGAGGGGGGAGGGTCTAGGGGATTTTTATCTCCCCTGCCCTATTGATTTTTGTATCCCGGCCCTTGTTTTAAGATTTGAGATTGCATTTTTATATGTTTTAAATTGTTTTTATTGATTTTATTGTTGGAAGCCGTCCTGAGCTGTGTTCAGGAGGGGCGGGGTATAAATTAAATAAATAAATAAAATAAACGAACTCAGTTCGGAAGTTCAGAATTAAACTGAACTCGAATAGTTCAGTCGACTGAACCGAACTTTTGAACCGAACTCGATTTTCGAACCAAACCGAATTTCCAAACTCGGTTCTGTTCGCACATCCCTATGCAGAATGCGGTGACCTGCCTACTAATGGGGACAGGCCACTGCAAGCACATTACACCGGTGCTCCGGACTCTGCACTGGCTGCCTATTGTCTTCCAGGCCCAATTCAAGGTGTTGGTTATGACTTATAAAGCCCTAAACAGTTTGGGTCCTGGTTACCTGTGAGACCGCCTCAAGCTTCGGGTAGTTTCACGGCCCCTGCAGTTGACTGGGCACACCCAAGTCAAGGTCCCCCGGGTACACCGGGTGGCGACGGCTGGGAGGGCGTTCTCAGTGGCCGCACCTCGATTGTGGAACTCTCTCCCATTGGAGGCCCGTCTTTCCCCTGACCTCCCTTCTTTCCAGAGGTGTTGTAAGACCCGGTTGTTCCGCTGGACCTTCGAGGAGGGGGTAGGTAGGTTGGGGTGGGTATTTATTATTAGCTGCTCTTTTATATTTTATACATTATATGTGCCCATTTTATATATGTGAGATATGGTAATATTAGATGATTTTATTGTTATGTTTTATGTTATTCGCTGCCCCAGGCTGCCAATGTGCAGGAGGGTGCTGGATAGAAATGTTTTGTAAAATAAATAAATAAATAAAATATGCCTCCCTTTTTCCAACAGTCATCCCAGTTCTATTCCATTTTTCACACTGTAGCACTAGACCACCGAGTTATGACAAAACCACTCTAAGTTGTGACAAAATGAAACTGGGGCTTGAATAAGCCCCACAGTTGCACAAATTACAAACAGAGGGTGACGGCACTGCAGGGAATGAAAAACAAAACAAAAAAAAACCTGGCTCAGCAGCAAGGTCAGCCAATTTGCCCCAAGAGGAAAAATTCCTTCCTGATCCCTCAAGCATGAGGTGACTAGTACAGACCTGCAGTGCCCATCCAAGAGTGGGTGGGTGGGTATTTTCACTCCATGCCTGACTCTGGCCTTGTGATTGTCTACCCACAGCTGTCCTAACTATAACAATGTGGGGGGGGGGCAGGGTCAACATTACTGTGGCTCTTCCCCACCCATTTCACTGTCCAAGTAATTGCCCTGTGGTTTGAATTCCTGCCCTCGTGTGGGGGAGGGGAGAGGAAGGGAATTAACCCTTTGCTTTTTGGGCAGCCTGGTGCCATGACCCTCCATCAATCCCCTCTCCCTGAGTATACTTGGGCCCCAACCTCTTCTGCTCCTTCAAAAGGGACGGAAACAACAGCCAGTCCCTGCACCTATTTTCTGAGGGTGGGGATGGCAACATGTCCCTACAGTGGTCTAAATCTTCTACCTTCATTTATATTAAATTCAGTCTTTGTTCATTAAAGAGCAGGACATCAAGATACACTTACCAACTTGACTAGCCAAGGTCAAAATTCACTGTTTTAAAAATACACCTGCAGCCCACACATATTTATATAAATAGGCTCTACTGATTCCTTCAGAATCATTATGGTCTATCAAGTAAATAATGTGTGTATTGAAAATGGTTGAAATACCCATTTACTTGATAGACTCTATTGACTCTTAATAAGAAACCATTAGAGCTAAATAAATATTATGCATTTTAAAAACTTGCCTAAATGCCTTCTATTTCCACATATTTTCATATTTACACAATAGGCTGTAAAAGAATGTGTTGTTTCTAATCTCAGACAATTCTAGGATTGCATTTCCTTAAAATTTCTCCCCCCCCCCCTGGTTTTTGCTAATACTAACATGAAGCAACAAAGGAAATTAAACGACACAAATTGGTATTTGAATAACATTAAGCCCTGCATTTACAAAGCATTTGCAAAGGATTTAGCCACACCATTTTGGCTGTATCTGTGAGACAGCAAACCTCGCTTGTCCACTGAGGAAATAAATAAATTGTGCAGAAAGGAAACGCAAGGTGGCTAAGCAGTTTTTAAAAAATAGAAGTTTTCCCTATTTTTTAAACATTCCAATTAGGAGCCAACAGACTCTAATAGGATAATAGGTGCTTTGACAATTTCTATGAACACATTTTTTCACTAGGTCATAAGTGTTCCAAAGGAGTCCTGTGAGTCTATAGGGATAAATCTGCATGTAGGCATAGTTTTTCAAAGTGTTGTTCTGACCCTGAATATCATAGTCAGTGTGTCATAGGGGTATGCAAAAGACATACCATTCATTTTTGTTTCAGTTTCTATTTACAAAAACCCCTTGTTTTTTTTGGGGGGGGGGGTTTGTAAACAACTCTGCTGTTTAGGGGTTTTTTCTGTTTCCTTTTATTAATATTTTTTTTTTAAAAAAAAATCATTGCGCATGCACAGACTGGCCATTGGGACCATTTAGTGCATGTGGTTTCCAAAATACCGCCAGTGCTGCTGGCACCATTTTGGAAAAAGGGGTGCATACACAGAATGGTCCGGTGGTCATTTTATATTTATTTATTTATTTTTACAATTTATATGCTGCCCCCTCCTGCCTTAGGCATCTCGGGGAGGCTCACAATATATTAAAACTTTTCAAACATTAAAAAATTAAAATAAACCATAATAATTTCAGTTAAAACAATGTAAAACCCCATCCCCCCCCTCCCTAACCCAACCCACCCACCCCATCTCCCTTGGGAAAAGTCTGGTGGAACAGCCAGGTCTTACATTGTCTGCAGAAAGAGGGGAGGTCGGCAGCCAAGTGGATCTCCAATGAGAGGGAGTTCCAGAGCCGCAGTGCAACCATGGAGAATGCCCTCCTCATAGTAAACACCCGGGGAACCCGGGGAACCCCAAGGAGGGTGCACCTAGCCAACCACAGGGGATGTTTCAGGACCCAGAGGGTGAGGCGGTCCTGCAGATAGGTGGGACTCAAGCTGTTTAGGGCTTTAAAGATCAGCACCAACAGCTTGAGCCCGGAAACCTACCAGCAGCCAGTGCAGAGAGAGAAGCACTGGTGTTATATGCTCATGTTGCCCCCTGGTATTCGTTACTAAAGGCAGAAAGGGGATATGAGAAATATCCGACAGACATAAAGAATTTCAAAACCAGAAGGGCCATGACTCTTGTAAGACTAAACATGATGCCTACCTCAGTGACTGATGGTAGATTTAAGGGCATTGCGGCCGAGCTCAGATTCTGCTACTGTGACCAGATGAAAATAGAAGACCTCCCGCATTATTTATTGTATTGCCCCAAGACAAGTGGGATCCGGGATACGTTTTTTGCCCCATGGTTCATGGGAAGGGACCACTGGGATCAGAAAAGGTGGGTACAATACATTCTAGCCAACTGGAACAAAGCAGTGGCAAGGTGAGCCATTGCAGGGATTTTCCAACTGGAGTTATTTAGGAAACAACAGCTGGAATTCCCTTGATGTGATCTGCGAAGATATGGAACCACTGCATCTGCAGAGAGATTTGGTGGGGCCTCCTGGGTGGCCACAGTAGGCTGTCTCCTTTGGTGGCCCCTACTCCCCTTCACCTATATGTCAATTTGTTCATGGGTACTGCTCACAAATGTAGATCCAGAGGGATTTTTAGTTGCAGGGGTCAAGTGTGCCGCCGTAAGCCCCGGGAAGGGGAAGACACTTTACCGTTTACCCGTAGGCCTGGCGCTCCCCAGCAGTTTGGGAATAACTTTGTCTGTGTGTGTACCTGCTCCTCTATTAGTTTCTGAAATGATTTGCGGGGGCCTGCCCAAGCACAATATGTGTGACAGTTAAGGCTTTCCCACATACTGATTTACTAGGTAGTCAGTACGGCCAGAGATATGAGTTATCAGACATATAGAGAATATATTTTATTTATTTATTGTGTTTTAACATCTGTATTTGTCGTAAAGTATTGATTTTTCTATTGTATTATTGTTATGGCCAACGACTAAACAAATAAATTACTTATATGCTCATGTCAGCCCGTTCCTGTTAAGAGATGGGCTGCCACATTCTGCACCAGCTGCAGTTTCTGAACCAATACCAAGAGTAGCCCCACATAGAGCGCATTGCAGTAATCCAGTCTCGAGGTAATAAAAGCATGGATGACCATGGCCAGATCCGAGTCTGAGACATACAGCCTGAGTTGACACATCAGATGTAACTGGCAAAATGCTCCTTTCGCCACAGCCACCACCTGGACGTCCAGGTGGAACTGTGGGTCCAGAAGCACCTCCGGACCTGAGAAACCAGGGGGTGGTGGACACCATCAGTGGTGGGGCCACCACCCCCTTGCCCTTCCCCACAACCATCACCTCTGTCTTGTCAGGATTTAGTCTCAGGAAGCTCACCCTCATCCAATCCCCTACAGCGGACAAACACCGGGTAAGCACCAAGACTGCAGGGCCTGAGTCGGAGGAAAATGAAAGAGATAACTGGTGTCATTAGCATATTGATGACAACTCAATCCATACTCCCTAACAACCTCTCCCAAATTCTGCATGTACATGTTGAACAAGAGAGGGGATAAGATGGAACCCTGAGATACTCCACACGTGAGGCCCCGGATGGAAGATGAAAACTTCCCCAGCACCACACGCTGCGTTCTCCCGACCAGAAATGGGCGGAACCATTCAAGAACAGTCCCGCCAATCCCTGCCTGGTCCCACAACCGAGTCATGTTCAATGTTATCAAATGCAGCCGAAAGATCTAACAAGATCAACAGGGTTGAATGACCCCAGTCTAACTCACGGGAGAGGTCGTCGGCCAATGCCACAAGTGCAGCCTCCATGTCATTACCCAGATGAAAGCCCGACTGCGAGGGATCAATAAAATTCATCCGGTCAAAATGCCCCTGAAGTTGTTGAGCCACCACCCGTTCAATAACCTTCCCTAAAAAGGGAAGATTAGAGACTGGCCGATAATTGGCAAAGACATCAAAGTCCAAAGATGGCTTTTTGAGCAAGGACTGCACCACCACCTCCTTGAGACAGTCCGGCACCCTGCCCTCCCCAAGGGACGCGTTGACTAGCCCCGCCAGCAACGGCCCCAATGGGTGATTTCAGACGATACGGGGCCCTTTGGCCCCGTACCAGAACCACCGGCGTCGTTCCCCACCGGGGTCACCCCGTAACGGCACAACAGACGTGCCGGGGGGATCCCAGCGGGGAAAGTGGGAGGGGCTGGGGCCGCGCGG
>QEPC01004965.1:529272-551639 GCA_003113815.1 Sphenodon punctatus
GCTTCCCGGGACCTTCCCCCGGCTAGCCCGGGAAGCGTGGTTCAAACGGACCCCATGTGGGGATTCACCGTGGCCAACATCTGGCGCGCCGCAAACAGACGTTTGAGACACGGTGACCACAGGTGGGTATTCACCGTGGTTCACCGTGATCTCATAATGTCTGAAGACACCCAGAGTCTCCCGGCTAGCCTTAACCAGCCAGGACGGGCATGGATCTAATTCAGAATTGGTGGCTCGAACAGTCCCAAGAGCATCCCCTGCATCTGAGAGCGACACCATCTGAAATTCATCCCACAAAACAGGACCAGATGGGGCTTCCACTGCCTCAGACCCGTTCTCTGCTAAAAAAAAAAAAAGTCGCATCAAAACCGTGGTGAATTTGAGTGATTTTATCCACAAAAAAGTCCACAAACAAATCACAGTGAACATTTAATGGTTCCATGCCCAGGCGGAGGGAGGCCAGACTGACCAGCCCCCTCACCACCCGGAACAGCTCAGCCGGGCGGGACTTAGCAGATGCAATGCGAGCAGCAAAGAAAACCTTCTTTGCTGTCCACACTGCTATGGCATAAGTACGTAACCAGACTCTATGCCGCAACCAGTCGACTTCAGTACGCAAATGACGCCACCGTTCCTCTAACCTCTGCCCTCCCTGCTTCATCTACTGCAGCCACCCGTATACCATAGGGAGCTGCGTTGTCGGCATTTCAGGAGCAGATGCCTCGGAGTCACACAGTCGATGGCCTCCGTCAGCCTGATATTCTACCTAGGCATGAGGTCATTGAGTGAGCGGCCATCAAGGTCAGAGGAAACATCCCCTAGAACTATCTGGAACCTTTCAGGTTCCATAAGCCTTCATGGGTGAACCAACCTAACTGGTTCCACACCCTTCCACACCCACTGCAAAGGCGCAGTGATTTTTAAAGTTTTATTATTTTTAATAAATTAAATGAAAAAATCACCTGGAAATAGATGAAAGCAAATAACAATCCATCCATTTATTCATTCATTTTTGTAACATTTATCATGAAAACAAATGGGGTTCCATTCATTTTTGTAACTAATTCAATATGAATTGCACAGACCTAGTTTGTCATGCCAGGTTTTTTTTAAACAGCATGTGTAATCTGGTGCTGGTAAGATTGAAAGGTTAGTTGCCTGGGAAAACAGGAATTTGGTGGCGGATTTCCAGTAAATTCCTTGAAAATCTGAAGATTAAAGAAGTCTTTCACCTAGACCAGCGATAGCAAAACATGGGGAAATAAGGCTAGACGTAGCTTTTAACCTATCCCATGCTGAAGGGGTATTTCTGAAATCCCCAAAGCCCAAGTGGTTTTACGTATACACTAATATCTCAACACAGGAGTATAAGGGTAGCCTTCTTTTTTTCTTTTTTTTTCTCTCTCCCTTCTGTGCATCGTTTCCTCTCCCCATCCGATGGTCCCCTCTTCATGATTTCTGTCATATTAGTTTACTCTGCCATTCAGCATGCTCAGCAAAAATGAGCCTCGCTCATGGTGGGTCAGCTTGTCTCTTTCACTGTAATTGCCCTGGGCACTTTGCCCAGGAAAATCTAGATTGAAACACATGAGCTCAGTATGTTCTGATCAGAGACATGTTTTTCTCCCCTATCAGAATGACTACAACTGCTGTCCCTTCCAAAAAGAAAATCACATGCACCCTCCCCCGACAAATCAGCACAGTGGGGTAATGCCAAACAAGCAATTCCCCACCTCACTTTATGTTCTGTGATAGCAACCTAGACTCTCTCCACATCTGTATGATGTCCCTCCCCACCAAACCTTCCTGCAGGGTGAAAGGTCCAGGGCCAGCCTACATATTAGACAAGCAGGACACTTTCCAGGGCAGTGGCCTTCTGAGATAGCATTGCTGCCATGGCCAGCAGAACTGGCTTTCCCCAATCCACTGCTGTGCTGGTTACCCTTTCATGTGGTTTCCCTCCCCTTTTTACCTTCCCCATTTCAATTGTTTTAACTTAATTTTATATATAGTGTTTTACTGTATTTTAAATTCTGTAAAGTGCTTTGAGCACCATCTGGCAGCTGTATAAATAAAATTATTATTATTAATTCCTACTGGGCTGCTGCTTTGCCTCCTGTGGTTGCTGCATTTGGTTCCCTATCCCAGGTTGCTGCTGTGGTGGCCTCAGTCTCCAGTTTCTTCAGTTCCACAATACCTCTCCACTCACTGGGGACTTAAGGGGAGAGTAGTGTGCTCCCTACTTGCTGCGCAGAGGGCATTACCCCCTGGAGTTACTCCAGATGAGGATAGTTTTAGAGGGCTGCAGGGTCTCACATTATGGCCGTTAATACACAGACGGGGATGTGGGGGGTGTTTCGGTGCGGTGGGTGGAAGTGGATGGGTGGGTGTCCATTTACACGGACACACATGCACCTCCACCCCCGGAACCTCCTCTGTTTTACCAGAGGACTCCGTGGGTGGAGGCGGGCGTGAGGTGGGTGGAGGTGGGTGTGCAGTGGGAGCACGCACACCCACCACACACCCATCTTGCCACCCACCACTGGCTGTGTACACGGACTTCTCCCCCCGCCACACACCCACCCGAACACCGAGCGGCCGGGGGGGCGCGGTGTCTGTGTAAAAATGGCCTATATGGCACCCTCATGAAGGTGCAGCCTGAAACACAGTCCATGTTTCTGACTGAAGACTGGGATCCTAACAGTTGCAAATCAATAAGAAATTTTCTTGACTCAATAATTACTTAAAAATTTGATATGGCTACTGCCACTCTCTGCCCTGTGGATAAACACACACACACACACACACACACACACACACACACATGCAAGTTTAGTGCTCTTTCTTCCTTCTCCTTCCTCTGATTCACCATGTATTCTGGTGTTTTTGTGCCATAAAACCATCAATCACCACCACCACATCTCCTGCCTCTGCATCTATCTACTCTCTTCCTGGTCTAGAAGAAACAATAATGTATGAAGTAAGGCTTCTTGTGGAAGAAAAACAAAATTCTGCCTACAGCATTAAGCAGTCGTGTCCGCAAATCAGAAGACCTTCTCCTCATATAGATACAAGTGAACAGGAGAAAGAGGGAGGCACACAGCATGGTAAAAATAAGAGAAACAACTTCAAGTTTCGTTAGTTTCACTAAAAGTTGTTTTTTTGGAGTTGTTTTTTAAAAAAAAAAATCTGTAGCAAATTAATATAAATATACCTGAGGGTCCACATAATTCTTATTTTTCCCCCTCCCAGAATAAATATGAAGGAATCCTCTGAGCGCTCTGTTTCCAGGACTTCAGATCGGCTAAAATTTGATTATATTCTTAGTCTTTAAAATAATAATAAATAATGATAATAATAATTAATAATTAATAAATAATCCCTGAACATTTACAGACCTTTTATAGTTCTGGCTCTTGGGCAGCATTCGTAACAGTAGCAGCTCTCGAAAAACAGAGGAGTCAAGTAATGCTAATGGGGCAAACAGAATGTAATTGCTTATGTGTGCTGGTTATATCCTGAAACAAATTGTTTCTTAATGCTGAGGTCAGACAGGGTTTAATTAGGAGAAATACAATTGGTGTAAAATTTTGCAGCAGGCTGCTTGTTTGGTGTCATGCCAAGTCAACATCAAGCCTCTCCAAATGGAGATTTTCATTAGAGTCCATTGGCAGCCTAGTTAGGCTGAGTTTCAACATTTTTGAGTCTCGGTAATGTGAACCTGAAACTAGGCACCTCTATCGCTTAATAAAGGGATGTCCTCATTGCAAGCGTTAACACTAAGGCACATAGCGACCCTGCACATATTATATCAATTGTAACCCAGACCAACGGTGGAGCTGCTCTTCTGTTAGCTCCATGAAATAGAATTTAGACACAGATATGAACTAATGTTTTTATTGATTGTTTTTATGAAACTGTACATCGCCCTGAGATGCTGTAGGCATGGGGGGGCGACTCAGAAATGTTTAAAAATAAATTAAATAAAGTGCAAGTTATTAGCAGCATGAACAAACTGCATTTTATTTTCTTATTATTTATGCACTGGGTCCTTTAGAACCACAGGAGAATTCAAACCACATTTCTAGCCTCTTTCTCTTCAGCTGTGATATTTTTGTTTGTTGTTGTTATTCATATGAGCCTGTGTGACGTTCTCAAGGAGTCCTATTGAATCTTGAAGTGCTAATGCTGCTCTGCACATTGATTATGTAATGGAGCACTCACACTGCCAAGGTTAAGGTTGGATCAGCATTTCCATTGTAAACCCTGCTGTTCAAAAGAAGAGTGTTTAACTTGGCTGTGAAAATTTGCCTCAGGGTGCATTTCTCTCTCTCTCTCTCTTTCTCTCTCTCTCTCCCCCCAAACATTGGGTATTTTCAGACGATACGCGGGCCGTTGGCCCCGTACCGGCACCAACGGCTTTGTTCCCCGCCGGGGTCACCCCGTAACGGCACAACAGACGTGCCGGGGGGATCCCGGCGGGGAAAGTGGGAGGGGCCAGGGCCGCGCGGCGCAACGTGCGGCTGCGCGGCCCCGCCCCCTCCACGCACCCCGCCGCCCGCCCTCCGAGGAGACGGGCGGGCGGCGGGGCCAATGCGGCCGCCGCGTCTGGCCGATCGTGCCACGGCCCGGGATCCCGCCGGGGATCCCGGGCCGTGGCACGCGGCCAGACGTTACTTTTCCTTGGCCACGGCCCGGGGTCCGTTTGACCACGCTTCCCGGGACCTTCCCCCGGCTAGCCCGGGAAGCGTGGTTCAAACGAACCCCATGTGGGGATTGACCGTGGCCAACATCTGGCGCGCCGCGAACAGACGTACGGGACACGGTGACCACAGGTGGGTATTCACCATGGTTCACCGTGTTCACGTAACGTCTGAAATCACCCATTGTGGATGAAGTTAGTGCTCATAAAAGTGCTGGCTACTGGGCAGACAGACTTGGATAGTCTGGAGCTGTTCTGGTTTCTACTACTTAGCACTTTCACTATACCTCAGTCCTGATTTGCATCATCCCTGCTACTAAGTAGGAAAATCAAAGTAATTGGAATGAAACTAGAAAAAAAAAATTTTAAAAAGGAAAACCCTTAGAATCATAAACTCATTTTGAGGCAAAACAGTAGATCCAATAGTTGGATTCTGGAGAACTAGCCAACAGCCAAAACAGCTGATTTCATGAGATTTGTGGTAAAATCCCAGACAGCTAGTAACACTGCCCTGGTGCAAGCCTTTGTGCCATAGGGGTACCGGCTGTTGCGAGCATATAGCATTGGGGCTTCGCTCACTGCCCTGGCAGCCTATAGTCTTCCAGGTCCAATTAAAGATGTTGGTTTTAACCTATAAAGCCCTAAATGGCCTGGGTCCCATCTACCTGCGGGACCACCTCATTTCCCAGGTTCTGGATCAGCCACTGAGGTTGGCCGGGGGCGCCCTTCTTGAAGTCCCCCATGTACGAAGGGGGGCAATATTGGAGAGGGTGTTCTCGCTGTAGCCATGGAATTCGTCTGTCTCCAGTTCTTCCCTCCTTCAGGCACCAGTGTAAGACCTATTTATTTGCCAGGCTTTTGGTGGGGGAGAAGGGTAATGGGAGGAGTTGGGGGGGTGTTATTATTTTTACTTTGGCATATCGGTTTTATATTTTTATATTGATGGTTTTGTTATTTATATTATGCTGCTGTTTGTTTTTATTGTAAGCCGTCCTCAGCTTCCAGAGGCAGGAGGGAGAAGGGTATAAATTTTAGTATAAACTAATTAATTAATTAATTTAATTATCAAACAGGCAGCCTTGGTGGACATTTACTGACCTTCCGGCCCCTTAGAAGCACACTGACATCCTGTGTCTCTTGATCAGAGATCTTACACAGTTCCAAACTGAGTGTAGTGGGTCCATGGTGGATGAAAACATCCACAAAAGGCTAAACTGAGATCTCTAAACATAACTTTTTAAAAAATTCAAGTCTCTCATAGGAAAGGCTATCCCATTTAACTAGAGATAGGTAGAATCTATTAAAGCCAAAGATGCATTACCTTGAACTTGGCCCATCCCGAAACTAATAAGGGTCTGCAATTTATTATTTTTATTTTATTTTATTTTATTTTATTTTATTTTATTAGCAAGCATTTATATAGCGCAAGCAATGTACCTGCCACTTTACAAAGTAATGGAATAGACACGGTCCCTGCCCTAGGGCTTACAATCTGAGAGATGGGGGGGGAGGTGGAGACAGAGGAAGGAGAATAGAGGGAGAGACAAGGAGTGTAACATTCACGAAGATGAGAGGTCTCAGGTGCACGTGCTTGGCTTGGTTGCACTGAGAATGTTGGCTGGCTGATCCGTGGTGAGGATATGACTACACAGACCTCAGGTAACAGATTGTAGTGGATGGAAGGTATCAGCAGGAGTTAGGTGAGAAGAGCAAGGAGTCGGGGAGGGCAGAGAGGAAGAGGTGGGTCTTGAGGAGGGATTTGAAGGTATGAAGGGAGGGAGTGAGGCGGATGTGGCCAGGGAGGGAGTTCCAGGCATGGGGGACAGTTAAGGAAAAGGGACAAAGGCAGTTAGGGAAGCAGGGGAGCCGTGGGAGGGCAGGAGAGGGGACAGAGGAGTAGTGGAGTTCACGGACTGGAGTACGGAGGGAAATTCATATCATTGATGTTAATTACAAAAACAAAAAGAGCCCCATTTTTTTTCAACTAAGGTAATGAAAACAAATGAATAAGCAAACATTTGTTTGATTTCATTCATTTTTGATTTATTTTTAATTTTTATTTTATTAAAAATAATTTTTTTAAAAAAAAATCACTGCACATGTGCAAAATATCTACCAAGGTCATCTGCGCATGCACGCCTTTATCAAAATGATGCCAGAGCTGCCAACACCATTCTGAAAAAGACATGCATATCTTCTCGCCTTCCGATGAAATTGCAAGACCTGGCTCTTCCACCAGGCATTTGGCAGGGGAGGGTGAGAGTGGCTTGTAGGATTGAATGGGTGTTTTTTTGCACTAGGATGTTTTGAGGGGGGGCTCACAATATACGTTTTTGTATTGTTTTAATATCTATTTCAATGTTTTAATGTGTTTATATTTTTCGTTGTATTTTTAGTATTTTGTAAGCTGTCGCTTGGCACAAGAGGGGTGGGGTAGAAATACAAGTATAAATAAATAAATATTAAAAAAAATATGCAGAATGGCCCCAGTGGCCATTTTGCACATGCACACTGATTTTTAAATTATTATTCATTTTAATAAAATAAAATGTAAAAATAACTGAAAATGGTAGAGTCCTTTATAATAATAAAAAATGAAAATGAAGGGCTTTTTGTAAATGAAAATGAAATGAAAAATACAAACTGAACCTGTATTTTTCAGACATACGGTATTTTCAGACATGGGATATTTTCAGATGTGACAGGGCCAGTATCTGCCCTCCCGGCAGAGGCCAGTATTAGCCCCATCACGGAATCACCAATTGATTCCCCACTGGGATCAAAACAGCATGGCCAACAGACGTGCAAACCCGTGGGGTTCGGGGTGAAAGAGAGTGAGACGGTGTAAGGAAGCGGAGATCATCAATGGACCCTGTCGGCTTGAGCGCACTCAGCTGTGTGCAATCCGGTCACCTACTAAAAGAAACTGCGCTCGCCAGCGGCAGTGTAACTCGTGGGGTTTGGGGCGAGAGAGAGTGAGACAGTGTAAGGAAGCAGAGATCATCAGTGGCCCCTGCCGCCTTGAGCGCACTCAGCTGTGTGCAATCCGGCCACCTACTAAAAGAAACTGCACTTGCCAGTGGCAGCACCGGGGGCCGCGCTCCTAAGGGCTGCGCGCGCAAGGGCGCACCCTTGTGCGCACAGCCTTAGGCGAGCTGCCGGGTGCTCCAAACTGGTGTTGTCTTCGGGCAGCATTGTGATATCTGGCCCTAAGCAGGGAGGTCCAGAATTCCCTTTGGGCCCACCGCTACCCTCTAAGACTCTCAAACAGGGACGGTTGGATAGTTTTTTTCACAACCCGGAAGCGGGCAGGGGGGATTTGTTAACTTCTTTACCCCCTGTCCGCTCCTCTACTCTTTACCTGCCGCCTGATCCTCCCATTGGGAAGGTTCCCCTGTATCTGGGGGAGGAGCAGTTGGAACTCCCCTCGAGTAGGGACTTTCCAGCCCTGGGCCACTTGTTTGAGCCCGGGCCAGATGGGACTGTGTTGCCGGTAGGTGAAAGGTTGGCCACTTTTCTGACAGAACATGTTATGCTCACAGCTGAGACTGTGCAGTTTATGTTCCGTAAATTACTGTGTATGCAGACTAAAATCGATTCAGTAGAGGGGTTGTTACAAGATGCTGCTGCAGTCCGGGCTCCTGTGGGGGGGGNACTTTTTAAAAAATTCAAGTCTCTCATAGGAAAGGCTATCCCATTTAACTAGAGATAGGTAGAATCTATTAAAGCCAAAGATGCATTACCTTGAACTTGGCCCATCCCGAAACTAATAAGGGTCTGCAATTTATTATTTTTATTTTATTTTATTTTATTTTATTTTATTTTATTAGCAAGCATTTATATAGCGCAAGCAATGTACCTGCCACTTTACAAAGTAATGGAATAGACACGGTCCCTGCCCTAGGGCTTACAATCTGAGAGATGGGGGGGGAGGTGGAGACAGAGGAAGGAGAATAGAGGGAGAGACAAGGAGTGTAACATTCACGAAGATGAGAGGTCTCAGGTGCACGTGCTTGGCTTGGTTGCACTGAGAATGTTGGCTGGCTGATCCGTGGTGAGGATATGACTACACAGACCTCAGGTAACAGATTGTAGTGGATGGAAGGTATCAGCAGGAGTTAGGTGAGAAGAGCAAGGAGTCGGGGAGGGCAGAGAGGAAGAGGTGGGTCTTGAGGAGGGATTTGAAGGTATGAAGGGAGGGAGTGAGGCGGATGTGGCCAGGGAGGGAGTTCCAGGCATGGGGGACAGTTAAGGAAAAGGGACAAAGGCAGTTAGGGAAGCAGGGGAGCCGTGGGAGGGCAGGAGAGGGGACAGAGGAGTAGTGGAGTTCACGGACTGGAGTACGGAGGGAAATTCATATCATTGATGTTAATTACAAAAACGAAAAGAGCCCCATTTTTTTTCAACTAAGGTAATGAAAACAAATGAATAAGCAAACATTTGTTTGATTTCATTCATTTTTGATTTATTTTTAATTTTTATTTTATTAAAAATAATTTTTTTAAAAAAAAATCACTGCACATGTGCAAAATATCTAGCAAGGTCATCTGCGCATGCACGCCTTTATCAAAATGATGCCAGAGCTGCCAACACCATTCTGAAAAAGACATGCATATCTTCTCGCCTTCCGATGAAATTGCAAGACCTGGCTCTTCCACCAGGCATTTGGCAGGGGAGGGTGAGAGTGGCTTGTAGGATTGAATGGGTGTTTTTTTGCACTAGGATGTTTTGAGGGGGGGCTCACAATATACGTTTTTGTATTGTTTTAATATCTATTTCAATGTTTTAATGTGTTTATATTTTTCGTTGTATTTTTAGTATTTTGTAAGCTGTCGCTTGGCACAAGAGGGGTGGGGTAGAAATACAAGTATAAATAAATAAATATAAAAAAAAATATGCAGAATGGCCCCAGTGGCCATTTTGCACATGCACACTGATTTTTAAATTATTATTCATTTTAATAAAATAAAATGTAAAAATAACTGAAAATGGTAGAGTCCTTTATAATAATAAAAAATGAAAATGAAGGGCTTTTTGTAAATGAAAATGAAATGAAAAATACAAACTGAACCTGTATTTTTCAGACATACGGTATTTTCAGACATGGGATATTTTCAGATGTGACAGGGCCAGTATCTGCCCTCCCGGCAGAGGCCAGTATTAGCCCCATCACGGAATCACCAATTGATTCCCCACTGGGATCAAAACAGCATGGCCAACAGACGTGCAAACCCGTGGGGTTCGGGGTGAAAGAGAGTGAGACGGTGTAAGGAAGCGGAGATCATCAATGGACCCTGTCGGCTTGAGCGCACTCAGCTGTGTGCAATCCGGTCACCTACTAAAAGAAACTGCGCTCGCCAGCGGCAGTGTAACTCGTGGGGTTTGGGGCGAGAGAGAGTGAGACAGTGTAAGGAAGCAGAGATCATCAGTGGCCCCTGCCGCCTTGAGCGCACTCAGCTGTGTGCAATCCGGCCACCTACTAAAAGAAACTGCACTTGCCAGTGGCAGCACCGGGGGCCGCGCTCCTAAGGGCTGCGCGCGCAAGGGCGCACCCTTGTGCGCACAGCCTTAGGCGAGCTGCCGGGTGCGCCAAACTGGTGTTGTCTTCGGGCAGCATTGTGATATCTGGCCCTAAGCAGGGAGGTCCAGAATTCCCTTTGGGCCCACCGCTACCCTCTAAGACTCTCAAACAGGGACGGTTGGATAGTTTTTTTCACAACCCAGAAGCGGGCAGGGGGGATTTGTTAACTTCTTTACCCCCTGTCCGCTCCTCTACTCTTTACCTGCCGCCTGATCCTCCCATTGGGAAGGTTCCCCTGTATCTGGGGGAGGAGCAGTTGGAACTCCCCTCGAGTAGGGACTTTCCAGCCCTGGGCCACTTGTTTGAGCCCGGGCCAGATGGGACTGTGTTGCCGGTAGGTGAAAGGTTGGCCACTTTTCTGACAGAACATGTTATGCTCACAGCTGAGACTGTGCAGTTTATGTTCCGTAAATTACTGTGTATGCAGACTAAAATCGATTCAGTAGAGGGGTTGTTACAAGATGCTGCTGCAGTCCGGGCTCCTGTGGGGGGGGAACAGGGGTGGCCCTGGGCCTTCCCCTGCTTCTAATAAGACAGTTTCTGCCACTGTTCATTTGGCCCATGTACCCCATGTCTCCCCCCACCCTTGTCCTTACCCTTTAGTTCAGGGTCCTAGGCCCAGGTTGCTGCGCCCCCCATTATTTGTTCGGAAAAAGCTGAATCATTTGGGCTTTTGCCAACTGCCCTGATTTTTACTATTTTCCCCCGAGGTGGCCATCCAGTCCCATTGTTGGGTACCCCCCTGGATGCAGCTGAATATTTAAGACTGCTCTTAAAAAAGGTTGTGATTACCAGTAAGGATATTGTATCAGTGGACCATCTCCTTGTTTCACCTGATAGACAAATTATCATGGTTACCTTTGTCTCCTCTGAATTGCCATCTCTTATATTGTCCCAGAGGACGTACCTTGAGGACCGGGCGGTTTTTACTGCCCGTGCCTTCCAGGTTCTTTCGCCAGTGCAGGAGGGGTGCTCTAGGGGTCCTCGGACCTTGGTGCCAGCTCAGGAGGTGGGAAGTAGGTCCATCTTGCCCCCCCAGAGTCCCTCTCCTGGTCTAGGCCCTTCGTCCAGGGTTTCCCCTCTTGGGCCCTGCCCCCTGGTACCCCGTTGGCGGGGGTCTAGGGGCCCGATACCGGTTGGTTTGGAAGTCCCAATGGCTGGCAGCAATTTGATTTCTACCGGGCTGTCGGCCCCCGGACTAAGTGGGGAACCAATGCTACCTCCTCCTAAAAGCAGTAATGCAGGCCCTTGTCTTCCCCTTTAATAACCATACAGCCTCGTTGCTTCCAGCGGCTGGAGAAACTGTACCTGCAGTTGTGGGAGTTAAAATCTGAGCTAATAGTGGGGGAGAATGGGCTTGGCCCGTCCAGTGTCTCCACAAGGTCTGCCTTTAAACCTCAACGTGTGACCCCACTTCCTTCCATGGTCTCTACTCCTATTGATTCTTCCACCTGGCTCCCTTCTATGGGGGTTAGCCAGGCAGGGAGGGGTCAGGAGAAGGAAAATAGTTCCCTGTCATTATCTATCATTGAAAGCCCCTTGGGGCTTTTGTCCCGGGGGGGGGCGGTCGGCCCAGGGAGGGTTACATCCCCACACCGTACAGTCTTCGTCACTTAAGGCTCGATTATCTTCATCATTACCAATACCATCGTCTGTTATACCAGGGCCTCCTCAGGTGGCATTACCTTTTTCTACTCCTTTGGTATATGTAGATCAGTTACCCACTAACATCTTATCTAATCAAGTAATTGGGGGCCCCTTAGGGTTTGAAGAACTCCCCCTTGCAGCCCCTCCACATCCATTGGGCCGAGTGCTCAGACAGCGCCTTAAACTCCCTTCCCTTCCCTCAAAGCAATGACTTGCAGGAAGACAGGGCTTGTCTTTCTCTCTGGTATCTTGGAATATCTCAGGATGGAGGGCCCATCAGTCTGATCCTGATTTTTCCAGCTTTTTGAATTTGTATGATCTGTTGTTACTTTAAGAAACCTGGCTGACAGAGCCTCCTGTTGCGAGAACTTGGAGGGGTTTTGATACCTACTGGTTGGATGCTGCCCCTTCAGGTTCCCACGGCTGGCCTAGAAGAGGACTCACATTGTTTGTTTCTTCTACTTTAACCTGAATGTATTAGTTTTATTAAAGCTTATTTTATCCTTTTTCATTGTATATTTTTTACTGGCCTTGAAATGGTAATAGGTATTGTATATATCCCCCCTGAACAGTCAGTATATTATAACCTTAATATCTGGGACTCCATTTCTGAACAGGTCTACTCTGCTGTGGAGAGGTTTCCAGCAGCTCTTCTGCTCCTTGGTGGTGACTTTAATTCCAGACTAGGGAACCCAGCAGCAGTGCAGGTTTCCCCCACCTTGGAGGACTCCGCAGATTTATTATTTATCCCCACCCGCCATTCTAGAGATCAAGTAGCAGGACCCAGAAAGATCCAGATGGACAATTTGTTGTCTGATCTGGATCTTATTATTATTAATGGTCGGGTAGAGGAGGACCTGGTGGGAAACTTCACTTTTCATTCCCCCCAGGGATCTAGTGTCATTGATCTCCCCACATTTTTTGCATATGGTTTTTAAGTTAATGGTTATCCCTTTGTTTGTGTCTAGGCATTTGCCTATAGTTTTATTTATTGTTGACCCTATAGCGGGGAGCAATGTATTTCCTCCTCCCATATTGCTGGTATGGGCTGAGGAAGATCCTCCCCTAGTGCAGGTAAAGTGGTCCGATGCGGACCAGACAGATGCGGTGGCTGCATTTACAGTTTCATCTTCAGTGATCGGTTTGTGTTCTATGATTGCCGCCCGAGATCCGGACATGGTCACACGGTACAAGGATTTATTATCCTTGTTGTACCCTTTAATTACTAGGAGGAACACTGCCTATCTGAATACTACTCCCTTTTATAGCTCCACTCCCTCTTGGTTTGACATGGATTGTCGTAGGGTGCAGTCCACCCTGCGTCAAATTACTAGGGAGCTTAAGGCAAATCCATGTTAATTCCTTAGAATTAGGTTGGCGATGCTTCGAAGGGATTACCGGAAGCTCTTGACTTTTAAGCTAAATATTCATCTAAAAGCCCAGTGGTCCAAGTTAATTACTGCAGCTAATGCAAGGGACTCCCGACAATTTTGGGCTATAATTCGTTCATATCAGAGGAGGGGAGGGCCCCCTAGTAAGGTCAGCTTACNGGGGGGGGAACAGGGGTGGCCCTGGGCCTTCCCCTGCTTCTAATAAGACAGTTTCTGCCACTGTTCATTTGGCCCATGTACCCCATGTCTCCCCCCACCCTTGTCCTTACCCTTTAGTTCAGGGTCCTAGGCCCAGGTTGCTGCGCCCCCCATTATTTGTTCGGAAAAAGCTGAATCATTTGGGCTTTTGCCAACTGCCCTGATTTTTACTATTTTCCCCCGAGGTGGCCATCCAGTCCCATTGTTGGGTACCCCCCTGGATGCAGCTGAATATTTAAGACTGCTCTTAAAAAAGGTTGTGATTACCAGTAAGGATATTGTATCAGTGGACCATCTCCTTGTTTCACCTGATAGACAAATTATCATGGTTACCTTTGTCTCCTCTGAATTGCCATCTCTTATATTGTCCCAGAGGACGTACCTTGAGGACCGGGCGGTTTTTACTGCCCGTGCCTTCCAGGTTCTTTCGCCAGTGCAGGAGGGGTGCTCTAGGGGTCCTCGGACCTTGGTGCCAGCTCAGGAGGTGGGAAGTAGGTCCATCTTGCCCCCCCAGAGTCCCTCTCCTGGTCTAGGCCCTTCGTCCAGGGTTTCCCCTCTTGGGCCCTGCCCCCTGGTACCCCGTTGGTGGGGGTCTAGGGGCCCGATACCGGTTGGTTTGGAAGTCCCAATGGCTGGCAGCAATTTGATTTCTACCGGGCTGTCGGCCCCCGGACTAAGTGGGGAACCAATGCTACCTCCTCCTAAAAGCAGTAATGCAGGCCCTTGTCTTCCCCTTTAATAACCATACACCCTCGTTGCTTCCAGCGGCTGGAGAAACTGTACCTGCAGTTGTGGGAGTTAAAATCTGAGCTAATAGTGGGGGAGAATGGGCTTGGCCCGTCCAGTGTCTCCACAAGGTCTGCCTTTAAACCTCAACGTGTGACCCCACTTCCTTCCATGGTCTCTACTCCTATTGATTCTTCCACCTGGCTCCCTTCTATGGGGGTTAGCCAGGCAGGGAGGGGTCAGGAGAAGGAAAATAGTTCCCTGTCATTATCTATCATTGAAAGCCCCTTGGGGCTTTTGTCCCGGGGGGGGGCGGTCGGCCCAGGGAGGGTTACATCCCCACACCGTACAGTCTTCGTCACTTAAGGCTCGATTATCTTCATCATTACCAATACCATCGTCTGTTATACCAGGGCCTCCTCAGGTGGCATTACCTTTTTCTACTCCTTTGGTATATGTAGATCAGTTACCCACTAACATCTTATCTAATCAAGTAATTGGGGGCCCCTTAGGGTTTGAAGAACTCCCCCTTGCAGCCCCTCCACATCCATTGGGCCGAGTGCTCAGACAGCGCCTTAAACTCCCTTCCCTTCCCTCAAAGCAATGACTTGCAGGAAGACAGGGCTTGTCTTTCTCTCTGGTATCTTGGAATATCTCAGGATGGAGGGCCCATCAGTCTGATCCTGATTTTTCCAGCTTTTTGAATTTGTATGATCTGTTGTTACTTTAAGAAACCTGGCTGACAGAGCCTCCTGTTGCGAGAACTTGGAGGGGTTTTGATACCTACTGGTTGGATGCTGCCCCTTCAGGTTCCCACGGCTGGCCTAGAAGAGGACTCACATTGTTTGTTTCTTCTACTTTAACCTGAATGTATTAGTTTTATTAAAGCTTATTTTATCCTTTTTCATTGTATATTTTTTACTGGCCTTGAAATGGTAATAGGTATTGTATATATCCCCCCTGAACAGTCAGTATATTATAACCTTAATATCTGGGACTCCATTTCTGAACAGGTCTACTCTGCTGTGGAGAGGTTTCCAGCAGCTCTTCTGCTCCTTGGTGGTGACTTTAATTCCAGACTAGGGAACCCAGCAGCAGTGCAGGTTTCCCCCACCTTGGAGGACTCCGCAGATTTATTATTTATCCCCACCCGCCATTCTAGAGATCAAGTAGCAGGACCCAGAAAGATCCAGATGGACAATTTGTTGTCTGATCTGGATCTTATTATTATTAATGGTCGGGTAGAGGAGGACCTGGTGGGAAACTTCACTTTTCATTCCCCCCAGGGATCTAGTGTCATTGATCTCCCCACATTTTTTGCATATGGTTTTTAAGTTAATGGTTATCCCTTTGTTTGTGTCTAGGCATTTGCCTATAGTTTTATTTATTGTTGACCCTATAGCGGGGAGCAATGTATTTCCTCCTCCCATATTGCTGGTATGGGCTGAGGAAGATCCTCCCCTAGTGCAGGTAAAGTGGTCCGATGCGGACCAGACAGATGCGGTGGCTGCATTTACAGTTTCATCTTCAGTGATCGGTTTGTGTTCTATGATTGCCGCCCGAGATCCGGACATGGTCACACGGTACAAGGATTTATTATCCTTGTTGTACCCTTTAATTACTAGGAGGAACACTGCCTATCTGAATACTACTCCCTTTTATAGCTCCACTCCCTCTTGGTTTGACATGGATTGTCGTAGGGTGCAGTCCACCCTGCGTCAAATTACTAGGGAGCTTAAGGCAAATCCATGTTAATTCCTTAGAATTAGGTTGGCGATGCTTCGAAGGGATTACCGGAAGCTCTTGACTTTTAAGCTAAATATTCATCTAAAAGCCCAGTGGTCCAAGTTAATTACTGCAGCTAATGCAAGGGACTCCCGACAATTTTGGGCTATAATTCGTTCATATCAGAGGAGGGGAGGGCCCCCTAGTAAGGTCAGCTTACACCCTATAGTATGGAAGAACTTTTATGCAACACTATTTGCATGCCCAAGGTTCATTCTCCCCCTGATATCCTGCCTACGGAAGGGTTCCAGCATTGGCCCCCTATAACCACTGAGGAGGTAGTGGGGCTTATTGTACACCTCAAATCTGGGAAAGCCCCGGGGCCTGATTATATTTCACCTGAATTACTGAAAAGCAATCCAGAGTGGTGGGTCAGTTTGCTGGCACCCCTCTTTACCCATTTGAATGAAACTGGTGCTTTCCCCCCTTCTTGGTTATCTAGTATTATTATTCCCATCTTCAAAAAGGGGGATCCCATGCTTCCCAGGAAC
The DNA here is from genome assembly GCA_003113815.1 of Sphenodon punctatus. Taxonomy (NCBI): domain Eukaryota; kingdom Metazoa; phylum Chordata; class Lepidosauria; order Sphenodontia; family Sphenodontidae; genus Sphenodon; species Sphenodon punctatus. The sequence continues at coordinate 545,794 of QEPC01004965.1, forward strand.
TACCGGCCCATCAGTCTACTTAGTATCGTGGCTAAATTGTATGCCAAATTGCTGCTGGGCAAAGTGCAAGTCTGGATGGAAGGATCTAGTATCATCAAGCCTGAACAAGCTGGTTTCCAGAAAGGTCTAGCAACAACTGACCATATATTTGTCTTGGCAGAATTGATTTCTAAGTATGCTTCTTCCCGAAGGAAACTCTATTTATGTTTCATTGATCTGGAGAAGGCTTTTGATTTGATCTGCAGGGAGCACCTATGGATGAAGTTAAGATCTATGGGCATCGATCCCAGATTATTGCTCCTTCTGATTCATCTTCATACAGGGAATTCTCTGAGAATCCGTTTTAATTCTCGTGGTGCTTTATCCGGGCCGGTTCGGGTGCAAGTGGAGGTAAGGCAGGGGTGCTTGTTGGCCCCTGCCCTCTTCAACTTGTATCTGAATGATGTGGTGCAGGCCATGAATCAGATCAATATGCATGCCCCGAAAATCGGTGATAGGCGAGTCCGCCTCCTTTTATACGCTGTGTGAGGTGGAAGGGAGTTGGGAAGGAGAGGGGGAGCCCACGGACCTGTTACTCTACTCGGGTTTCTCTTGCTTAGGGACTCCTGCAGATTAGGGGGGCTCGCAGTTCTGCGATAAAACGGTCCCCTCAGGTTGTAAGGTGGCCCTAAGTGTTCCTGGTGGAACGAGGCCTTGTCATCACAGGGGAGGAGATCGAGCAGAGAATGCGAGCGGGCCCCTAATGCACTCTGCAGGGAGACAAGGTCTCCGCCCACGTATACTAGGACCCTTAACCCCACCCTAATAGTGCCGGGGAGAGGGTGCCAGGAGGGAAGGTGAGGGAAGGGGGGAGAACCGCGGGGAGGACACCACAGGGTTTTAGCCAGCACCGCTACAAGGGTTTTGAGTTTGGGGAATACCCGGGAATAAGTTACAGTGCACACCAACAGTAACCCCCTTTAGAGACACTCTCACTCATGCACCTTTCACACACCGTTCACCGAGACACTCACTCCAACAATAGTAACTACAGGAATCAAGCCTTAAGCCTTCTTCAGTCGCACGGGGGCCAGTTCACAGCAACGCTGATCGCCGGCCCCGAAGACTGAACGGAGGACGCTAAAGTACCCCTAGCTCCGCCCCCCGCTGCGCCCGCAGACGTACGGAGCGGCGCAACGCTGGAGCTGGCCCCACCCCCCTTCCCGCTGTGGGAAGCCTGTCCTCGGGGGCGTGTCCTACCTCCGGTGCTGCAGGGCTGTCTGGTGTGTTCTGCGTGCTAGGAGGGGGGCCCTCTTCCCCGACTTCACCCTGCCTTGGGGGCGCGGGGGCCGTGGAGGTCAGTGGTGCGGTTTCCTCTGGGGGCGTCTCAACGGCTGCAAAGTTGCTCCGCCTGCCTGGTTTCCAGCCTCGCTGCCCTCCCCACCTTCCCTAGGAACCCCCTAGAGCCCTGACACGCTGATGACATCGTTTTGATCTCTCAGACTTTGGTGGGTCTGAAACGTGCAATGCAAGCTTTGGGGGCTTATTGCCAGCATGAACTTCTGTCAATAAATTTTGACAAGACTAAGGTCTTGGTGGTTGGATCTAGAGGGGCTCAGAAATTACATCATTGGGTAATCGGTACCAACCTTATTGAGCAGGTCCGGTGTTTTAAGTATTTGGGGGTAATCTTTTCCTCCCATATGGGATGGAAAGATCACTTTGAGGCAGTACTAAAGCTAGCCAGGAGAACTTTGATGGCAATTATTAAATTTTATTTTGACCAGGGGGTGCAAACTGGTCCTCCCAGCTCTTCGCCTTTTTAGGGCAAAGGTCATTAGTCAGCTCCTTTGTGCTTTTCCTGTATGGGGGTTACCCTTTATTTCACAACTAGAAAGTATCCAGAATAGTTTTTTACGAGCCATTCTTGGTGCTCCCCGGGGGACCCCTCAGGTTATTTTGATATCAGAGTCCCTTTGTCTCCTGCTTAGAGCCTATGCCCTTCAGGCGTTGGTCATTTTTTGGGCCAAAGTGGTGCTTTTCCCTTCTAGTAAAGATATGCTTCTAGCCATGGCTATTAAAGGAGGCCTTGGGGCCACCTGGAGTCAAGTGGTGGAGAAGGAAGTTCACTGTCTGGGGTTTTCCCCAGAGAGATTGAAGTGTGTAGGCCTGGTGGCAACTAAGAGCCTGGTTAAAAAAAGGGTACAAGATCAGATGGTTCAATTGGAGGGTGCGCTCCTTTCTGATCAAAAGGTGGCTCCAGTTTATAAACCTTACAATCCTTTGGTTTCAGGGGCCTATTACCTCTTTACGTGGCTAAATGCTGACAAACGGATAGCCTTTTTTAAAATGAGGTCCAACATATTTCCATCTGCAGTAGCAGATGGTCAATATAAGAGGATACCATCAGCTCAGAGGTTGTGCCCCCTGTGTCATCTGGGAGAGGTAGACACTGTTGACCACATTCTCCTTAGGTGCCCCTTATTTGCTGGCCCCAGATATAAATATCTTGGGGGGAAGGCTGGGAGCTTTGATGCTGCTTGCCTGGAGACTCAGAGACTACTTTGCCAGGTGGATTCGGGCTTATCTAGGGCTGTTGCTGGCCTATCTTTAGCCATTCTACGCATACGCCAGGCTTTTTCAGCCCCTCCATGAATGACTATGTCTTTGGAGTGGAGCAGAGGTCTATCACAGGATAGGGACTTTCTATCTTGGGGGTATTGTGGTAATTCTCGCCCTTTTGGGGGTGGTGGTTTAGGTTGGTAACATGGCTATATTACTGTGTTGTTTTATATTTAATTGTTTTATATGGGATGTTTCGCTTTTCTTTAATGTTTAAGTTTGCATTGTTAAGGCCGTGGCTAAACAATAAAGTGTTGTTGTTGTTGTTGTTGTTGTTGTTGTAACAGACGTGCCAGCTGATCCCGGCGGGGAATCAGGGGAGGGGGCGGGGCTGCGTGGCCAATGTGCGGCCACACAGCCCCACCCCACCCCACCCCACACTCCCTAGGCCACCCACCCCCTGGGAGACGGGCGGACGCCGCATCCAATGCGGCCACAGCACCTGCCCACCCACCCCCCGGGGCATTGACCATGGCTGGGAATCAGCTGCGGGCACAGCCGCTGATTCCAGGCCGTGGTCAGGGGACAGACGTGATGATCCCGTTGATTACAGGTGGGAATCTTGTTGACCACGCAAACGGCCATGGTCCGGGCAGGAGGGCCGTTTACATGGTCAATGAGATTCCCATACGTGATTCACAGGGGTGAACATCTGGCAGGAATCACCTGTCAAGCCAACAGACGTTATGGTCCCTTGCTCACCATGTAGGTATTCACCGTGGTTGAGCATGGGATCGTAACATCTGAAAATACCCATGATGGTGGCCTGCTTTACTTCAATTTAACTGTGAGCCACCGCAGGCTGCAACTTGGGAAAGTCTCTGAGTCACAACCCATGCTAGCCACCAACACTGCTGGGATCTGGCTGCCCATCTGGGTGTAAAGCGGGCTATCACATTTGAAATATCTCGTTTGAAGGGACTGCTATGACCAGATGCTATTTCGGCTGTTATTGGCCTCCATGTCTGCCTGTCGGGGAGGGGAGGCGGGCCACTAGATACAGCACAGGGAGGGGCAGAATGGGCAGACATATATATATGCATCTTCCCACCCTCCCCAGTAGCCCCACCCCCATCACATCAGTTCAGGGCCCCAGCCTCAGTGGTGGCCTAACTCCAGAACAGATAAGACCATGACAGCAGCGGAGCACCATCACGTATGAAAACACCCATAGAGAATCTCCACATTATGTTACTCCTTACCCTTAATTTCCACCATACTCTTTTTTCTGCTGAGGCTCCACAGTCACTCTGTCACATGACTGTGATAAAAAAAATATCACAGAGACACTTCCTTTGAACACTGAGCAATGGTAATATCACTAAAGCTATTCTGTCTACTAGAGTATAGAACTTACATCTAGAACATTCCCCTGGTCTCAAACTTTGACCTTGCCACTATCATCCATGCCTTCATCACCTTGAGGCTTGATTATTTTTTTGATTTGATTTATTTATGGCTTAAGCCAAAAAAGAGGCTTGATTACTGTAATGCACTCTATGTGGGGCTACCCACGGTGATGGTCCGGAGGCTGCAACTGGTGCAGAATGTGGCGACCCGTCTCCTGATGGGTACAGGCCACCGAGAGCACATAACACTAGTGCTCCATTCTCTGCACTGGATGCCAGTTGCCTACCGGGTCCGACTCAAGGTATTGATGTTGACCTTTAAAGCCCTACATGGCCTGGACCCCACCTACCTGCAGGACTGCCTCACACTCTGGGTTCTGGAACAGCTGTTTCAGTTGGCTGGGGGCACCCTTTTGAAGGCCCCCCATGTTTGACAGGGGGTCACACTGGAGAAGGCGTTCTCAGTCACCACACCTCAGTTGTGGAACTCCCTCCCGGCAGAGCTTTGTTTTGTCCAGGGCCTTCCCTCCTTCAGGTGTCAGTGTAAGACTTGACTGTTCTGCCAGGTGTTTGGTGAGAGAGACTGATAGGGGTTGGGATGGGATAGGGTTGGGGGGGGAAATTGATGGTTTTATTGTTTATTTTAAGTTATATGTATTTTTTATGCTTTTATATTGTACACTGCCTTCGGAAGGAGGGGACAGGAGAAGAAATACTTTATAATAACTATAATAATAATTAATAATTTGCCTGGCTTCCAGCTACATAGGTAAAGAAATATTCCTTTTTCCTCACACCAGCCTCCTCCTGACCTTTGAACATCAAGGCCACTTAGGTTGGCAACTTTTCCACTGGTCCTTGCTATTATAGTATTTACTCATTATCATAGTTATTGCTGCTGCTGTGGGATATCTTTAAGTAGTACGTTTGCATGAAGAGTGCACCTCAGAAGTCAATGGGAGTTACTCATACCCTGCAGAAAGAGAAACAGGTCTTTATATGTAATCAGGCACAGGAAAATCTACGGTAATGGGGGGCGGGGAGGGGAAAGGAATGCCTCAGACTATTTCTGAGAACACACTTTATTTACCCAATCAATTCTAACAGGTTTGGAAATCTCCAAAGGGCAAATTTTATACAAGCGTGCTTTTGACCTCACACACAGCAATGCCTGCAATTACAGTTGGCTGCATAAATCTTTCTTCGCTATAGTCTGTTGTATATGGCTGGATGCTGTCCATGGCTCTTGCACTTGAGAATCGTTACTTATTATTATGTGTGCGCATGTGCATATGTGTGCATGCATATGCTGTATTGATGGAGGAGAAAGGTGAGAAATCAGGCCCAAATGTCCCTTCCATATCTTATGCGCTAGAACTCAGACTTCCTTTAGTAAGAAGAAAAAGCATGTTTGATGTGCTTAGGAATGTAACATAAATATACATACAGTAAATCATATATACAAAAAACCTCCATAATGCATATGGTAGACCAGGGTAGGCCCAAGAGCCACATACCAAAAAGTTCATATTGCAGAGAGCCACAAGACAATTTACATTGATTGTGGCTTCCCCCAGTCCCAGGGACAAGGCAGTGTGGCTTCCCCCAACCCCCTTCATGTCAAAACACAAGTTCCCAGGAAGTCTGGTGGGTTCAGGCAGTGCTTATAGTGGAAAGGCTCGCTAAGGCATTATGCCCTGCTCACACAGTTCCCAGGAGGCTCCAGCAAGCAGCAGCAGTGGAAATGGCAGCTAGGATTTTCTTGCTTCTGAGGGTGCCAATGGACATGCCTCCAGGCAGCCACATCTGGTAAGAGCCACAGCACAGATGCACAAGCACGGCATGTGACTCCTCTGCTGCCATTTGCCCACCTCTTCATTAGACTGGCACAATCCA
>QEPC01004965.1:580088-595284 GCA_003113815.1 Sphenodon punctatus
GCCAGACGCGGCGGCCGCATTGGCCCCGCCGCCCGCCCGTCTCCTCGGAGGGCGGGCGGCGGGGTGCGTGGAGGGGGCGGGGCCGTGCGGCCGCACGTTGCGCCGCGCGGCCCCGGCCCCTCCCACTTTCCCCGCCGGGATCCCCCCGGCACGTCTGTTGGGCCGTGCAGGGGTGACCCCGGCGGGGAACGAAGACGTTGCTTTCGGTACGGGGCCAAAGGGCCCCGTAACGTCTGAAAGTACCCTGTGATGAGTTTGTCACAGGCAAATGTCCTACTATATGTGTGCATAAAATAAAAATCAGAAGAAACATGATCCCACTACTACAGAACCCTAGACCTTTGGGTTTGTCTGCAAGAGAATAACAAAAGAAAGAAGACATAGGAAAATGCATTAAAAATTATTTGGGTGTCTCCAGACCAGGACTGTTTTGGAGTGTTACTAGAGGGATTGCCTGGGTCCCAGTCATGGGGAGGCACCAGTAGGCTAAGTTAGGTTGTATATTCGGAGCTGTGAAAGTGTGGATTTAACACAAAAATTCATAGTAGTATTGCATTTGTTACCTTAACTGGCATAGTCCAGTTTATGGAACCATTTAATTTTATGACAATTGTTAATGTATTATTGTTAATGTGTTATCTAATGGTTTCAGCATTCAAAGTGCTTTACAATTTGTATGTAGTTCACTCTCAAAACAATCCTGTGAGGGAGGTGGTTACAGAGGAGGAACTGAGGCTGAGTGATAGTCACTTGCCCAAGACAACTCAGTTTGTTCATGGCTAAAACAGGATTGGAAGTTGGAACCCTGCCATCCCAGGTCCAAAGTCTAATACCTTATGCACTAAGCTACCCTGGCTTTACCTTTTAACAAGTGCATAATAATCATTAGACCTAGGACCTTTTCAAAATTCACACAGACACTCTAACACTGATAAAATGGGTGTTGCATTTTATTATACATGTTGCAGGGCACCCATAGAGCACACCTGCAGCCCTGCAACATGCATAATAAAATGTAACACCCATTTTATCAGTGTTAGAGTGTCTGTGTGAAAAGGGCCTTAGTAACCTTTTAGTTCATAGTCCAGTTTTGTATCCTCAGGTTCAAACGTCTAGAACCCAGAGCTGATTGCAGCATCACATGTCAGTTCATCTGTGAACAGAATAACCTGTAGTGTAAGACACCCCAAACTCTGGCACATTTAACCATACAATGACTGAAACTGCAAATACTAGTGTTATGCTGAACAGGAGGCTCTGGTTTCAGCAAGAGTCTTGAGTAAAAAAACCAAAACCACATTCTGATCCACATGCCTAGTAAAAAAAAAAAAAAACTGAAACAAAAAACATAGTAGGGTGAGTGAGACTTGTTGCAATTAGCTCTCTTAACCAATTCAGTATGGGAAAAGACTGCTATTGAAATAGCAGAAGCATCTCGTCTAGCAGTAGGCAACTACTGTTATACTATTACTGCAATTGATTACTCCGGTAAATCGCCAGAAGTAGCCATTACTTCCCCAGTGACTTCCTCTACAGCAATCAAGTTCGTGTTAACAAATCTCAGCCATGAGATAAAGACAAGAGAATTGGCATCTGACAAAGGACTTCAGTGTTACAATGAGGAGGAGAGGAATTCCAAATGGAGGGCTTTTTCCATTTGTTATCAATTCAACAAGAAATGGGCATTTTCCATAGTTCTTTCAAAAAAGGAAATCCCAGGGAAACCATCTTTCACTGTCGGTGCCACAGCCGCATTTAACCCCCTCAAAGAGTGGACTATTTTTCTTTATGTGCCCCAGAGCACTATACTTGCCACCCACACACCACACAGTAACTTTATTTATTTTATTTATTTATTCAGTCATTTGTATCCCACTCCATCCAGTCCTATGGCAGCTCGGGGTGACTCACGGAATAGTTAAAATAATATATAAAACAATACATAAAGGGATTACTAAAACTATATTAAAAAAAAAAACAAGGAGGTAAAACCACTGGTAAAAAACCCACCCTTATTTCCCCCTCCCCCAAAGACCCAAACCAACAGTCAGGTCTTATAGGTCCGACAAAAGGCCAACAGGCTGGGAGTCAGGCAAGCTTACTCTGGGAGGGAGTTCCACAGCTGTGGTGTGGCCACCGAGAATTCCCTCTCCATCGTGGCCCCCCAGTTCATCCTGGGGACCTCCAAGAAGGTGCCCCCAGTAGGCCACAGAGGTCACCCCATGGCCTGGGGGTGAGGCGGTCTCTCAGATAGGAGGGACCCAGACCATGTAGGGCTTTAAAGGTCAAAAAATCAGCACCTTGAATCGGGCCCGGAACACTATAGGCAGCCAGTGCAGAACCTGGAGCACTGGTGTAATGTGCGCCCTATGGCCCATCCCTGTCAGAAGATGGGCCACTGAATCTGCACCAACTGCAGCGTCTGAGTCGTCACCAAGGGTAGCCCCACGTAGAACATGTTGCAGTAATCCAGCCTTGAGGTGATGAATGCATGGATGAGGGTGGCCAGGTCAGAGCTTGAAACATATGGCCGGATCCTCCGCACAAGAAGTAATTGGCTAAAGGCTCCCTTTGCCACCGCTGCCACCTGATAATCCATTCAGGCGGAGGCCNGACCCCAGGGGAGACCCTCCCCCCTCCCTCCCCGCCCCCCACAGACTCACCACCCCAGTCCCCACCAGATTCTGCCACCAGGTGGTCTCTTCTAGAAGCAGCCCCCCCTCCCCCTCCTCTCAGACCAAGGAGCCTGAAACTGGACCCACCCCTCTCCCTAGCCCATTTCCCATCTATAATAGGGGCCAAAGACCCAGCTCTACTGCCTGACCCCCCAGTAGCCCCCTATCTCCTACAAACCAACTGCAAGTAACCCCCCTTCTACCACCCCCCAACCCCCTCAAACCACACCAAAGAGTCTGTGGCCACTGTGCTGCCTCAAAAGCCCTCCCGGGCCAGAAGTCCTGGCCAGCCCCATGTCCTCACTCCCCAAAGGGAGGGGGCCCGTGTATGCCGGGGGGTGAGCCCTCAAAGGGACTCCCAGCCTTGGACTGTGAGCCACATGGATCTGTTGTCAGTGGAAAAAATCTGCAGCAGTGGCAGCAACAGGGCAAGATAGGTCTAATATAGCCCAAGAGCAAGTGGCAGAATGTCCTGGTCACCACGGTTCCCACAAACGGCCTGACCAACGGGCTGGCGCCAAAGGGCTGGTGCCCCCAGGACCCAGTCCTAGAAGATATACCTGCAGGAGGGGAGAGGAGAGGAAGGGAGTCAGGTGGCTTTCACTCTCCCTGCCAAATAAGCAGCCCAACAGCAGAGTCCCCGCCCCCAGGGCCCAGCCCTAGAAGATGTACCCACAGGAGGGGAGAGGAGACTTAGCTGTAGAACGTTCCTAGAAGCTGCTGTACTCTCTCCTCTCTCTCCAATTTGATGAACGCTCAGGTCTCCTCATCACTCCAGTGAGGAGACCATGCAGTAGCAACTTCTTTCACCATTTTTTATGCAGCTGTGAGCAAAGGAACAGGAAGTAGCAGTGGCTGGCTCTACTTGTGATACACTCTGTCCTCCTCTCTATGCCTGAAGGGTTCTCAGAGGACTGATCAGATGATCTACACGCAGCACAGCTTCTTTTCCCACATGTGCCTTTATGTGCATTTTTGGATGCGTTTAACTGCAAGTATTCAGACGGTCCATATTTATGAGTATTTGAAAACCTGCACTTGAAAGACTGCAATTTTTTGACCCAGTAATGCAGATAACAGGCACATCTACTGTAAAAGATGTGGAGGAGTGCATTCAAACAATCAGATAACATGTTTAAAATCCGCATAATGACGTAATTCTGAAAACACCCAAAATTTGAAACCTGGTTTCCTAGGTGCTAGTCCAACAACTTATCTACTAGGCTGCCCTGGCTCTTTCCCATTCAGCTCTTGTGTATAGTTGCATAAGAACAGTTTATATATATATATATATATATTTAAAAGTGGAAAAATTCAAGCATAGTGATTCAGTTCAGTTTGTGGAAAAGAGAGCCCTATCTGCCTAGAAATTATCCCATGGGAAAACATGGGCTGTAATACACGTTGTGCCTGCATATGAGGTATGAAAGATCTATGTTTCTGGTTCTTCTAATGGACTGTGATATTTGTTTTCCTCCTACAGATATTCCACAGCTAGCGGAAATTGTACCCCATGTCAGCACTTAACCAAGAGTAAAATACAATCTGAAGAGCACCTACCTAGACTAGAGGTTGTCTCGTGAAGGAAGAACGTATATTCATTTAAAAACTCTCTGTTTATTTTTATCAAGTTGTGTTTGCCATGTTAAAATGCATTAAGATTAGAAAGGGTTATTTTGGTGACATCCTAATTATGCTGTGCACCTTTAAAACTTTAATAGAATCAATAAGTAATTATTTTATTATTTCCACAAAGGGGAAGAATGTGTTTAATTGAGGGGAAAATATAACTTGATGTGAGATAAAGGGATAGCTAGCTGGTGACAAAACCCAATTCTGTGTTGCTATACTAATGCGACTGTTTCGAGCTCAGTGCTTTCTGTTGGCTATAAGTGCCTGGAATAAAGCAGACAAATGGTATGCTGCTGTTATTCTCTCTTAATTATAGCAAATCCAAATAGGATACTGTCCATCCAAATAAGACTGATTCTTCATTCACCTATGCCAACTCTATGCTGGCATATCTCCACTGATTTCAAATGTGCAGTTTTTTTATAGAGAGAGAGAGAAGAGAGACTGGCCCAATATTCTCCCTTGTTTGGTCTCATTCTAGATTATTATTGACACAAAGACTTCCTGTTTGGAACAACACTAGTTTCTGCAGTTCCACTTATCATTTGGTTAAATGTGCCAGAGCTATGTTTCTGAATATGATAGATGTGTACAAAATCACGAGTGGTGCAGAACAAGTAAATAGGGAACTGTTCTTTTCCCCTTCTCTTTATACTAGAACTAAGGGACACCCTATAAAATTAGCTGACAGTAGAGTTAAGAAAAATAAAAGGACATATTTTTTTCCACTTGATGTACAATTAACCAACGGAACTCATTGCCAGAGGATGTTGTGAAGATCAATATCATAGTTTGCTTTGGATATGTTCTTAGATGATAGGTCCATTGATGGCTATTAGTCAAGTTTGCCAGGGGACCTCTGACTGTGTGGAGGCTGTCAGTAAATAGCAGGAAATGGATCACTCCATTATGACTAGTTGTGCAGTTCTCTGAAGCAACAAAATCCGGCCACTGCTGGAGACAGGATGTTGGGTTAGATGGACTGACCCAGTATGGCACTTCTTATGTTCTTAATAATCTTAATAAATGTAGGTGGGTTCTAGTCTCTACCCCAAAGAAGGTACATGATACACAGGGTATTTTCAGACGTGACAGGGCTGACTGGCCCCGGCACAGACTCACACTTTTGATTCCCTGCCGGGGCCACCGCGTAACGGGTCAACAGACGTGGTGGCCTCTCCCGGCGGGGAATCCGGGGGGGGCGGGGTTGTGTGGTGCAATGTGCAGTCACACAGTCTCGCCCCCCCACGCTGCCCCGGCTGCCCACCCTCCAGGAGACGGGTGGACGCCGCGGCCAGTGCAGCCGCAGTGCCCGCCCACATTGACCACGGCCAAGAATCCTGCTGCAGATTCCAGGCCGTGGTCTGGGGACAGACGTTACGGTCCCCTTCATCACGGGGGGGAAATCACATTCACCACGCAAACGGCGCCAGTCCTGCTGGGACCGCAGTTCACGTGGTGAATGTGATTCCCCCCCCATGATTCACGGGTGTGAACATCTGGGGGGGTACTTCCGTTCCCCCCAACAGACGTTCTGTGATCACGAACACCATGTGGGGATTCACTGTGGTTGACCGTGATCACGTAACATCTGAAAATACCCACAGTCTCCTTCAGGCTTCTTCTTAGTCAGGGCCAAGTTTATTATCAACTGGTTTTAAACAAACTGCAAGCTGGAAAGTCCCCAGAGCTGTGCTTCTTTTCTTCTAGACAGTTCCTTTCTTAGCCTTCAGCTGCCCCTTTACATTGCTATCTGATAAGGTGATGATCAGCTTCTTCCTGACCCACTGCCAGAGGCATTCTAAATCCATGGCAGGTGAGAACCTGTGCCTTCATCTTTAAAGAGCCAGTGACCCACCCTACAACAATATATATGAGGATGGTTCTGAACCAGATTCCCAGATCTGAGAATTCCTATGCTTTGATAAAATTCAGGTGTGGCTAAAGCTCCAGATTTACAATTTTCAGCTCAGGTCCCATCTCTACAACAACTTATAGTAACATGAGTGATTAAACAGAAGGAAGGACACCAAGTTCAGCTATTGCACTTGCAATATTTCACTGATGATCCCAGGCATGCAGTATTTCTGCATGCCTGGGATTTTGAAACTGTTGGTACCGATTGTTAACTGGCCACATCATTGGGTATTTTCAGACGTTACGTGGTCAATGTCCACCACAGTCAATTCCCTGTGGTGGCTTGGACCACGTAACGTCTGTTGGGGGCAACGGATGTTCCCCCCAGATGTTACCATGGCGTGGGATCAGATTCACCACATGAGCGGCTGAAGCGGCGGGACCAGAGGCTGTCGCATGTTGAATCCGATTCCAGGCCGTGGTGACCCCCGCCATCACGTCTGGATGGCGGACACGGGCCGGAATCCCCGCAGGGATTCCGGCCCATGGCCATAGCGGGCGGGCGCTGTGGCGGCATTGGCCGCGGCGGCCGCCCGTCTCCCCAGAGAGCGGGCGGTGGGGAGTGTGGAGGGGGCGGGGATGTGCAGCCGCACGTTGCACCGCGCGGCCCCGGCCCCTCCCCGATTCCCCACCAGGATCCCCCGGAACGTCTATTAGGGCATTACGGGTCATCCCGGCGGGGGATCATTTCATTGATTTCGTGACGGGGCCAATTGGCCCCGTCACATCTGTAAACACCCATTGACGTCTTGATACTACATTCCAAATGAGGTTCTGGATCAGGTAATTGAGTTGTTGACATATTGCTTTTGTCAAATTTACAGAAAATACCACCCAGGGAGCAATCCAAAATTATGAAAATAAGAATTGAGGGGTTTCCTTTGCCTTTGTACAAGTATGCTGTAAACATTAAGGGCTTGTATAATTAATGGTGGCAGCATACAACCAGAGAGAAATTGTGGATGTCAATGGGGATTGAACCTAAGACCTTCAGGACCCAAAACATAGACAATGGCTACTGGAGGGAGAGTAATAGCTATGACAAAGGCTGTGTGGTTACTGGGACCAACCACTAGAGGGGGTCATGATCACATCATGCACTAGGCCCATGTTATTACACTTAAGCATACGAATACCTTTATAACAAATATTGCATCAAACAGCTCATCCCTGATTCCTGTTGGCCCTTTGCACAGCAATAAATCCTACTGAATTACAATTTCCTTATCAACAATTTCATAACCCCATACACAAACCAGAATCCTAAGTCAGGGAAGCAAGTCCTGTCAACATGTAACACACGTTTTGCCTAGACTTATATGAACAGAGGAAAAAAATTTCTCTGTTGTGCTCTGAGGTGTAATGACAGGGCACTGGTCTGAATCCAAGCATTTTTTGTATGCTTAAGCATCTACCTAGTTGTGCAGTTTTGTACAATATTTGTATAAATAAATACTGTTGTTCTGCAATGTAAGAAAGCCTTCTTTTTTCCCATACCCAAGACACTTTAAAATTGGTTTAACACAGTATTTGTAGGTTTTAGTGGTAGAGTTCTATTTCCATTTGTTGTAAACCAAAATTTAATTTCAACCAACCACCAAGTTCATGAAACATTTTCCCTTTTGCCCTACTAACATTTTCCCTTTCACCCACCCTCTCTCTGTAAACCTATTTACAAGACTTTTAATCTCGCCGAGGAAAGGGTCACCAGTATATTAACCTTCTCTCCTCTGTGACTACTTTACTACATGTATTACGCAGATCTTCCCTTGAGGATTAAAACTTGGTTCACCAATAATGGGCATCAGTTGCGTATTGCAAGACATGCAGTCTTCAGATCAAGACCAAATACCTTTCTAGAAGATATACTGTAGCCAAACACAATTAGTGGACTGGTCATAGTAATGAGAGTTCAATGACCTTTATTTAAGCCTTTATTAGGGGGGTACACCAGGGCCCCATGTCGTTTTTTGTTTTTCATTATCGTTTTTGTTATTAAAAAGTGTCATTTTTGTTTTTGTTAATAACAAAATGTCATTTTTTGTTATTGTTTTCATTATCATTATCAGTATTGGTACCAATTTCAAATGAAGATTTTATTTTTGGTATCTGTATCTGTATTGATTTCATTTGACAGTGAAGAATTATTGTCAGAAGCTGAACTCCTTCACCTTCTCATTGTGATACAGAAAGAACTGCACACAACAATATATTATATACTGTACACAATATGTAGTTTTATTTATATAATATATTAGGGGTGGGAAGTTCGGATCTCCTGGTATCTGATACTGCCGGTATTTGGCAGTATCAGGGATACCGGATAGATCCAATAATTCCCCGTACCAGTGCCGGTTCCTGTACCGGATTTTTTTTACATTGCAGTCATGGCCGCAAATCAATGGCCACAATGTAAAAACAAACAAACCATAAACCACTTTCCCTCACACTCCCAGGCTCCATGGGTGGAAGGGGGGACACCCACCCTGCCCAGGCCGATTTTTTTTTTTTAAATCAGACTCAGACTTCGGGCCAGCACTGGTGACCTGGCGGCAGCCAGAACTATGGAGGCAGCTGAGCTCTCCTCCGGGAGCCCACACATGGCTGGCTGGCACTCTCTGGCAGCCAGCAGGCAAGATTGGTAACCTAACAGTCCCCCTCCCCCCAGATCACCTTTTACCTGTGCGTCTGGTGGCGGTGGTGGCAGCAGCAGTGTGGCGCAGGCCCGACTGTGGTGCTGGCTTCAGCGCTTCACTAGGTTTTCCGGGGAACTTCCGGTTTCCCCCGGAAGACCTGGTGAAGCGCTAAAGCCAGTGCTGCAGCCGGGCCTGTGTCGCGCTGCTGCCGCCACTGCTGCCAGAAGCACAGGTAAAAGGTGATCCGGGTGTGTGTGTTAGGTTATCAGTCTTTCCTGCCAGCTGCCAGAGTGCCAGCCAGCCAAGTGTGGGCTCCCAGAGGAGAGCTCAGCTGCCTCCATAGCCTTGGCTGCCACCGGGCTGCCAGCAGTGCCCTGGAGCCCAGGTCCGGTCTTGTTTTAAAATAAAAAATCCAGCCTGGGCAGGGTGGGTGGGGGGTGTCCCCCCCTTCCACCCACGCAGCCTGGGAGAGTGGGGAGGCTTGGGGGGGTTTCATTGATTTCGATGGGGACACTTCCCCATTGAAAGCAATGAAAAAAAACGGTTTTACTGATAAAACTGATTTTTTTGAAACAGATAACCAGTAAAACTGATACCCGTTTTTTTCACTTTGGTCCCACCCCTATAATATATACAGAATCTAAGCTAAACCTAACCTATGTATAATACAAAATGTTCCTATCCTATAATCCTAATATATATAATAAATATCTAAATATCTAATCTATATATACACAACTAATATCTATATATCTATATAATATATGGACGGGGAGACAGACAGATGAAGGGAAAAGGAAAAGTCAGGGAATAAGGGAATAAGGGATATATATATAAATATGGGAGAATTTCTAGTGCAAGACTCAGCAGCTTCTGCAAATGCACCCTCAAGTAGCCCAGCCCTACAATATTAAGGGCTGCAGGTCCCTCCCCCAGAGCCCTCCTGATTGGTTCTGGGAGGCAGAGGCATTGGGGAATCACAGGGTGCCATTCAACTGCTGGGATCTGCTTGCGCTGCTCATTGGCCAGAGATGCATCCAGCAGGTCCTTCCCCTCCCAGTTCAAGAGTTCAGCACTGTTTCTGGCTCCAAGATGTCTGCTCCCTCCTCCCGTCTCCACTTTTCCCTCTAAAAAACACCTGCCAGGCAGCCAGGCAATAACGAAATCAATAACGACTTTCGTTATTGCTATTGATTTTGTTATTCTTTTTTGTTGTTTTTGTTATTGCAATAATGAAAACTCAAATGACAATTTTTGTTTTTGTTATTTATATAACGAAAAGGACATACACACCCCTAGCTTTTATTCTATGTCATGGTAGGTGTCTATTGGGATATAGTTCCATTCTAACTTTTTGAAAGATATACAAGTCTGGAGGAATTGCATATTCACCCATAGTAATTCTTCAGCTAGCATTCCACTAGAACCAGTTATAAGAACCCAGTCAGCAACATGTAAGGCCACTTACATAGAAAGTTTGAGAAGTGTCTTCACCTGAAAAATATAAAGCTGCCATGTGGATTCCAAATCACACTTGTCTTCTATTCAGCACTGCTCTCTCAAATTGATGGTCAAGCCAAATGGACAGTGTTCTTCAATCTGTAGCAAAGGACCAATTAGTTCTTCTTTAGTACTGTTGCTATTGGACAATTGTAAAAAAAAAGGATTGAGGAGGTTGATGGACCAAGGAAGGTTACTCACTTGCATTTGGAGTTGTCTAAAGACACTGTTTGTCCTCAGATGGCAATCAGAAACCTGCTGCTGCTTCTTCAGATTCCTGAACTTTTAAACAGCAGAAAGAAATTTAGGGTGACTGGGACTATATACCTTTTAGACTGTCCTACAACAGTCACTTTTGCCTGTGAGACAGCAGCATACACAAGGCTGAATAGTCATGGTTTTCTGAATGATTCAGGGACTCTCTCTACAGAAGGACTTTAATGAGTGGAGATGAAGAGGAGTACACTCATAGAATTACACCTATTGGGAAGTAATCTTTGTTTCCTGTGACCTGAAACCCACTTTCTATACTAAGGAAGTATATTCTCTTCTATGCTTTCCCCACACAATATCTAATCATTGTGTTGAGATGAAAGGTTCCCAAAGTCATGAGCCCAGGTGGGGTCACAATCCTAGAAAGAATGGGGACCACTGGTTTTACTGTGAATTTGTCAGTGAAGGAGCCATCTTTGAAACCTGCCTCATATTATGAAAAGACAAAAGTGACATGTAGATACACAAGTCCCGTGGCATTTTAATACCATGGCCTATGTGCCATTTTTGTCTTGGACTATCTACCACTATATGTACCTAATACAGTGCGCTAAGACACTAGTAAAACTGATCTTAACCGTCACTTACTTAGTGCACCAAGTGATTGGTAGCGCTTAGTGACTCCTATACAGCTAATAACTAATTATAACAAACTGAAATGAGTCTTTGAAAGTTCACCAATCCCTAGTATATATGGTACTATGTCATGATAGAATGAGCAATCCAGTGGAATTAACTTGTAATTCAGAGAACAAAGGGTGAAAAGGTGACCTTCTCAAGGCATGTTTTGCTGCTGTACCATACCAATTAAATCTTGGGCTGAAAATATTACTGAAGTCAGAGAAATGGCCAGAGGGAAACATTGACATAAAACAGAGGCAGAACAACAAAAAGGTGCCAGAATAAAATGAATCACAGGTGAGCTATGGAGCACACTGTGGTCACTTCCTATTCAGGATGGTTTAAAAGGTGGAAAAGGAATTAAGGCCCAATCTTTCTGAGTGAAGTAATCCACTAATCCCACAGAAGTCCTTGGGGTTTGTGCCTAAAGACGGATAGTGGGATCAGGACCTTACTATAACCTGCAACAAATTTGCAATGAAGGGACAGAATCCAAAGCTTTCCAATTTGTAACAAAATGGGATCTGACCCAGCAGCCTCAAATCAACACACCTTTTTTTAAGGAGTTTGAAAATTTGCAGATTTTTTTTTGAAATACTGGCCCCAATCTTTTCTTGTGTATTTTTGGGCAAGGGCAGTGGTAACTTTAGTTGGGGGGCCTTCTCAGAGTTGCAGGGACTGGCTTGGCTATGATCTTTTTTTAAAACATAGCTGATTGACTGGGACAGTCTTGATTATTATGAGACTGTCCCCCTGGATCTACGGTTTCCTGAGAGCCTGTATGATTAAAGAGATTCTCCTTCCTTTTGAACTCCAAACATTTTCCAGAGTCGCCTTCTCTTCCCAAAGTAACACTATCAATCTAAGGCACAGCATTGAAATACCTGCACCAAACCTGCCAAAACAACGTCAGAAAGTTCTAAACAGTACACAGGCTTTAGTAAATCACATACAACTGAGCAGACTAAGAACTGAACAGAGCAGAAGCAGACAAAACCACAAGCAGCAACCAATGAACACTATGGAAAGATTATACAGATGGGAGAGAAAATAAGTATTTGCTTCCGATATCAGATATACAGTATGTATTGCTCCTTACCTTACAAACTGGTTATTGTTCTTGCTTTTCTGTGTGTGTGCGCCTATCGGATTTGAACCCCCCTCCCAAAAATCTCAAAATCAAAAACATAAAGAACTGTCCTCAACTACATCACTCATTGAACAATCCTGAATCTCCACACAGTCACTATTATTGTATCAAACCTACTTCTTTTCCTTTCTCATTCAGATTCCCGTTCAGCAACACACTTACGCATGACTCCATCTTTAAGTCCATCAGTGTGCCATAGAAGACAGGAGCCACAACCAAAACATTTTTTTCTCATTGAAGCCTCTAAATTGAACAGGGCTACTCTAAAGAAAATGGTTTTTGGATCGCAGTCAGTGAGATGATTACTAATGTTTAAAGCTGGGCAACTATTTCATGAGCTGTGTAGGCAGCACCTCCATCAACAGATGGTGCTATAGGTTAATGTAGGAAAAAGTGGTTACATTGTAGCTTTGTGCTGTTGGGTTGTTGGGTCGAGACTGTGAAAAGTTGCAAAAAGGTTGAGTTGCTATTTGCAGTGTCTCAGTGAAGATAACAGGCATCACATCCTTATGAAAGAGTCAATGTTTTTAAGGTCCAAGTTTATTTAGTTTTAAAGCCAAACAAATTATGTATTTCAATTAAAAAATGGAAGTTATTGGATTTCCATAAACTTATGGAAACAGTTGATCCTCTCTTTTTTCCCCTTCCTCAAAAAGGGGGGAAAGGAGAATCCAGGAAACTACAGATCGGTCAGCCTGACATCAACACCTGGAAAGATTCTAGAACACATTATAAAGCAGTCAGTCTGTAAGCATTTAGAAAACAATGCTGTGATTACTAGAAGGCAGCATGGGTTTGTCAAGAACAAGTCATGCCAGACTAATCTTATTTCCATTTTTGATCAAGTTACTAGTTTAGTAGATCATGGGAATTCCATGGACATAGTATGTCTTGATTTCAGCAAAGCATTTGACAAAGTCCCCCATGATATCCTTCGCATGTCATTTTTGTTATTACAATAACAATAATAAAAATTGTCATTTTCATTTTTGTTATTGCAATAACAAAAACGACAGCTGAGAATAACGATAACAATAATGAAAATGACAATGTAGTTGTCATTGTCGTTATTATTAGTGCTGTGATAGTTGGGGTTTGGAGGGAAAATGTGGAGAGGGGAGGAGGGAACAGACATCTCGGAGTCCTAAACAGGGTTCAGCACTTGAACTGTGTTGGGAGGGGCAAGCAGCTCAGCAGTATCTGATGGATGTATCGCTGGCCAATGAGCAGTGCAAGCAGGCCCCAACTGTCTCATGGCACTCTGTGATGGGGGGTTCTGGGGGAGGGCACTGCAACCCTTTATAATGGGACATAAGAACATAAGAACATAAGAAGTGCCATACCCTTGATCATTTTTGTTGCCCTTCTCTGTACCTTTTCCAGTTCAGCTATGTCTTTTTTTGAGTTGGGGTGACCAGAACAGCACACAATATTCGAGGAGGGCCAGGCTTTTTCTCTCTGTTCTGTGAGAGCTCTGTGTGTCAGGTTGCGTTTACAGAAGTGTAGTGTTTAAACACAAAAAATCCTCCCTAGCCCTTATTGTATTACCAATACCTTTCCTTCATCATACCCTACATTTTACCTTCTCCCTTTCCCTGCCCTTCTCCCCCCCTATAAATTATATATAGATAGGTAAAATTGATTAGATATAGATATATATTATAGACATATAAATTAGATTAGTTATATAGATAATTGATTAGATAATAGATAGCTTTCCTTTTCCCTTTCCCTATCTCCATTAGATTTAGATAGATATTAGTTGCATGTGGGAATCGATAATACCAAAAATAAAATCTTCATTTAAACGCTACCAATAACGCTAACGATAATGATATCAATACCAACAACTACAACAAAAATGACATTGTCATTAATAACGATAACGAAAACTACATTTTTGAATAACAAAAATGAAAACGAAAGACGAAAATGACATGGAGGCTTGGTGCTATCATTAGGTGGATTTATAGCTGGTTGAAGAACTGTACCCAAAGAGTGCTCATTAATGGCTCCCCATCAATCTGGAGGGAGGCATGAAGCAGGGTGCCTCAGGCCCTGTACGGTTCAACATCTTTATTAATGACTTGGATGAAGGAGTAGAGGGGATGCTTATCAAATTTTCAGATGACACAAAAGTGGGAGTGATAGCTAACACCTTAGAAGACAGAAACAAGATTCAAAATGATCTTGACAGGATGAAAAGCTGGGTCAAAACTAACAAACTGAAATTCAACAGAGATAAGTGTAAGGTTCTGCATTTAGGTAAGAAAAATCAAAGGCACAAGTATAGGATGGATGATACCTAGGGATGGGCGAACAGATTGCGGTTTGGGTTCAGCCGTTCGGTTCGGCTGTGTTAGGTTCGTTCGTTCGGTTCGTCCGTTTGGTTCGGATGCGTTCGGTTCGTTCGTTCGGTTCATTCGTTCGGTTCGTTCGCCGAGTTCGGGTTCGGGTGTTCGGTTCGGTCGTCCGAACAGGCCATTCAGTTAGGCCGTTCGGCTGTTCAGTTTGGCCATTCGGCCATTTGGGAAGTGTTGTTATGGGGTTTTGTTTTTTTTAAATATTTTTTTTGTTTTTTATTGGGTTTTATATGGTTTTCTTTTGTTTTTTATTTGGTTTTTTGGTTTTTATATGGTTGGTTTTTTTTTTAATCTAATATTGTATATATCTGTCTACACTAAATCTAACTGCTATTAACTATTCTAAATGCTATGAACTAAATGGATTATCTAATAAGTATACAGACCTACTCCTACAAACACTAAAACTAAATCACTAACGCTATCTCT
>QEPC01004965.1:604877-621439 GCA_003113815.1 Sphenodon punctatus
TGCCATCCCTGCACCCCTGCATGCCTGCCATCCCTGCATGCCTGCCATCCCCTGTGCCCTGTGATCCTTCATTCCCCTCCTGCAAGCCCCCAGCCAGTGACCACACTACACAAAATCTTCCAGGGAGGAAGAATGGCCACTCTGCCCCTGGACTTGAGGATGTGGCTATCACCTGCTAATCACCTGATAATGGCCCATAAGTTTTTCTTTGTTCCATTTCTATGGTCAGTTTGTGAGGACAATGAGGGCACTTCTGGCTTGCTGAAGAAATGGAGCCTATGGGAAGGGAGATAAAATCTATCTAACAGACTAAGAGACTGAAACCTAGGAGGCTGGGTGAGAAAGGAAGCTTTTCAGATGGAGTGAGCAAATGAAAAATCTTTCATGGCTACTTTTTTCTATTAGACACTAGTGGAAACATTGAGAGATGTTCGTGGCAATTAAGGGGTTAATTTTCATTGCTGCTGCCAGTCTAAAGTGACCTAGCCTTCCATGTCATCTTCCAGTCTTAATTGGCCTTTAAAAATGTTGATTTGGCTGCTTTTAAGCTGGGGTGAAAATCCACCCCAATTGAAATGCATTGGCTGGGGTTGAAATTCCACCCCAATAGGAAAACTCCATTGACGCTGGGGTTATTTTTCCACCCCAGGCCGTTTTAAAAAGTTTTTTTATTATAGAAGACAAATGGTAAGTGATATCTGGATGAAATTTTAGTATGTTATGCCCAGAGGTGCTGGTGACAATGTCCTAAATTCTCAAACTTGTAGAGTCACGAATTACCATATTTTTCATGTTTTTTTCCACCAGAGGATGGAAAACAACCCCATGGCAGAAGGTAAGGGTTAATACAGTGGAGGATGTAGCGGTTGTAGAAGCCCTGACTTGTCTGATTTTGTGGGATCACTTTCAGTCAGTGACACCCAGTGACATGGTGGGTGTGCTTGGTGTGGTTCGAGTCACTTCTTGTGAATTAGATCCATGCCTGTCCTGACTGATTAAGAGCTGCCGGGAGACAATGGGGCCATTGCTGACTGGGGTGGTCAACGCCTCCCAACAGGAGGGCAGAGTGCCGGGCTGCCTCAAGGAGGCGGTGGTACGGCCTCTGCTCAAGAAACTATTGCTTGATGCTGACTCCCCTGCCAGCTATCAGCCTGTCTCTAACCTTCCCTTTTTAGGGAAGGTTATTGAACGGGTAGTGGCTCAGCAGCTTCAGGGGCATCTTGACCACATCAGTTATCTTGATCCCTCTCAGACTGGCTTTCTTCCAGGTCATGGCACTGAGACAGCACTTGTGGCTTTGGTAGATGATCTCCACCATGAAAAGGACCAGGGTCGTTCGACCCTATTGGTCCTGTTCGATCTCTAGGCTGAATTTGATACCACTGACCATGAGATGTTGGTGACACACCTGTGGGACAGTGAGGGGGTGGGCGGGATCATTTTTGAATGGTTGCACTCATTCCTGACCAAGAGAACTCAGCGGGTGGTTCTTGGTGACTGTTTTTTTATCTTACCGAGACCTCTCGTGTGGGGTCCCACAGGGTTCTGTCTTGTCCCCTCTCCTGTTCAATGTGTATATGCAGCCGCTCAGTGAGGTGATCAGGGGATTTGGGTTTCGGTGTCATCAGTACGCGGCTGACACCCAACTGTACCTCTCATTTTCAACCGACCCATGCCAGACTGTCTTGGTGCTTACTCTGTGTTTGGCAGCTGTGGGGGACTGGATGAGGGCTAATCAACTGCGACTGAATCCTGACAAGATGGAGGTGATGTTAGTGGGTAAGTCGGTGGATGTGACGACTCCCACGGTTGGTGGGATCTGTCCTCCACTGGCTTCCCAGGTGGGAAACCTGAGGGTGCTCCTCAATGCGCAGCTCCGCCTGGATCTTCGGTGGAGGCTGTGGTGAGGAGTCCCTTCCACCAGTTACATCTGGTGCAGCAGCTTCGGCCACTGATTTCAGTTCCGGACCTAGTCACAATCATCCATGCTTTTATTACCTCTCAGTTAGACTACTGTAACATGCTCTACGTGGGGCTACCTATGGTAACAGCTCGGAAGCTGCAGCTGGTGCAGAATGCGGTGGCCTGGCTTTTGGTGGAACTGGGCCACCAGGAGCACATTACACCAGTGCTCCGATCTCTGCACTGGCTGCCAATAGTCTTCCGGGCTCAAGTCAAAGTGTTGGTTTTGACCTACAAAGCCTTACACGGCCTGGGCCCTGCCTACTTGCGAGATCGCTTCACTCCCCAGGTCTTAGCCCAGCCCCTGCGGTTGTCTGGGGGTGCCGTGTTGGAGGTCCCTCGGGTTTCCCGGGGGGGCCACGCAGGATAGGGCGTTCTTGGTGGCTGTGCCGTGCCTTTGGAATTCTCTCCCAGTCGGGGCCCATCTGGCCCTGGACCTCCCGACCTGTCAAAGGAATTGTAAGACCTGGCTGTTCCATCAGGCGTTTGGTGAGGGAAAGGGGTGATGGGTTGGATGGGGGTGTGGGATTGGGGAGGGTGGAGTGGGGTTGTTCCGTGTTTTTATTATTGTTATTTTATTGGGGGATATATTTTAATTGTTTTACTGTATTTCATATTTATTATTGTTGTTAGTCACCCTGGGCTGCCTGTGGCAGGAGGGGCGGGATACAAAATTAGTAAATAAATAATGAATTAATAAATAAATAATTTCTGTGGACTGACACCCTAAAAGACCAGCTCTTGGACATTTGGCATCTGGATCATGTGCCAACCAAAGAAGGGGCCCCCAATTCCTAAGACTGTCTGGGTAAAAACTGAATGGGTGGCAGCCCTATGATCAGGAAAGCATTGTTAGTTATATTGTACCATGCTATTACCAATACCACTTGTGCATTTGTCTCTGCCTCTATACAGCTCACAAGTAGCAACGCGCTTTGGCTTCAGTCTAAACCCATTTCAGTGCCAAGAAAGAGATCTTCGTTGTTATAACACACTGTTTAGATTGTTTCCAGTCTACACACAACTGTTTCTCAACCTGGGGACCTGTACTTTTTGTTGTCTGTAGTGGCAAAGATTAAAGCAGTGCATGCCTTCAGCTGCATACGTTAAAATAAAACAGTCACAGTTTTCAAAAACCTCTTTTAAGGTGTAGTAAATCCAACTTCCTAAATGCCCAAGGCTGTGTTTATCTATAAGTATCTTGAGGAAGATTGCTATGTCTATTAATCTGTTTTCCTGTTTCCTTACCTCAGGGCTTAAAGGCTACATAAACCATCCAGCTAGAAGGCTGCTCTGAAAGGTCTCCATAGACAGGTATCCTTCTCTGCTTTCTGTTCTCAAGCAGTACACTCCTGGTGTTGGAAACTCATTAAAGACTGTTCTAAAGAAAGAACAGCAGATGAGTATTATATGATAGGGACAAACCAGCATGGTTTCTATATAAGAAAGAAACCATGCCTCTCTCTCCTGTTAGAAACCTTTGAAAGAGTTAACAAAATAGCAGATAAAGGAGAGCTGGTGGGTATATTTTATTTAGACTTTCAAAAGGCTTTTGATAAAGTTCCTGAGGAAGAGGCTATAAAGGAAACTTGGTAACCACAAGGTGAGAGGTAAAGTCCCGGGTAAGAGAGTGAAAGCAAAGAGGAGGAACAAATGGCCAATTCTCAGCATGGAATGAGGTTAATAGTGGGGTGCCCTAGGGATTAGTACCAGAACTAGTGTTCAGTATATTTATTAATGACCTGAAAGGAGTGGTGAACAGTGAAGGTGGCAAAATTTGCTGACACACATAATTACGTAGGTTAGTCAAAGTGGGAGGATTGCAAAATGAGTCCAGAAAATTTAATACAGCTGGTACTACAGATGAAATTAATTCAACTCAGACAAACAAAAAGGAATGCACATTGGAAGGGAAAGTTTAAACTGCTTCTTCATGCTGATAGGGTCTGAATTTTCTGTTATCACTAAATATATATATATATATGCATCAATACAGACCACCAGGTATGGCAATGTGCAAAAGGGACTAAAAAAGGAGATAAGGTGTCAGGTTGTATTGAAAAAAAAATGCAAAGAAGGATACAGAAAATATTGTACTGCTGTGATAGCATTTTAATTGACAGTATAACGTTGGGAGGTACAGTTAAACACATAATGAGGTATTATTTAACTCCTAAATTTGTTGTAAAGAAGTGGAAAGCAGGGACGGTAGATTGCTGGAGAGGAAATGGATGAATTGGATAACTCCATTGCCGGTGGCTATGTCCTAACTTAGATGACTTCTGGAAAATAATCTGGAACTATTTGGAACTTGTAACAGGGGTACAAATTCCTTATTTCCTTTCAAACCAGAAATTGCATTACTGGGGTTATATACAGATGTTTCATCTATGAAATGTTATAAAATTGCATGTAAAACTATTATTTTAGCGGCCTTGCATAGGATTGCTCTAAGCTACTGGCTGCCTATAGCGTACCGAGCCAGATTCAAGGTGCTGGTGTTGGTCTACAAAGCCCTATACGGTCTGGGCCCCTCATACCTTGGAGACCACCTTGCCTTTTGCACCCCAGGGCAGCCCCTGCGGTCTGCTGGGGGCGCCTTCCTGGAGGTCCCCCGTGTTAAATGGGGTGCCACGATGGAGAGGGCGTTCTCGGTGGCCGGGCTACAGCTTTGGAACTCCCTCCCAGAGGAACCTCGCCTGGCCCCGGGTCTGATGGCTTTTCGCCGAACCTGTAAGACCTGGCTGTTCGCCCACGCCTTCGGCGGGGAGGGTGGGAGGGGAGGGGAGGGGAATTTTGGGATGGGGTGGGTAGTTTTAATTGTTTATATTGTTGACATTTTATGTATTTTAGTATTGTTTTATCTGCTATGAGCCGTTCCGAGATGCTGTTGGCATGAGGGGCGGCCAATAAACACAAAGGAATAAATAAAATAAAATAAAATAAAATAAATAAACTGGAAGAAGATAGAGGGTACATTGGAACAACAATGGCTTTCTTGTATGTGGTACGTTTTCACTATGGAAAAGACTCTTGCAAAATTAAAAGGTGAAGAGAAACACTGGTTGGAAAAATGGACTCCATGTTATAACATTATAAAAAATAAGAAGGGACTTGATACGGGCAATTCCTTTCTTATTGTGACATAGCTCTGGTGTTTTAAAATGTTTTAAAATGTTTTTAATATGCTGTGAGCCGCTGCAAGATGCCTGATGCAGGAGGTGATGGCATTAAAAAATAAAAAATTGATATGAATATATATATATATGTAAAAGGGTACTGATTGACATATAGGATAATTTGGATGTTTTGTAAAAGATATATGATTATGTATAGGGGCGACTGGTTGGTTATATAAAAATAATCTGATTATTGTTCTTTAATTTAAATTTTTTAAAAGAGGGGAAAATTGATAACATATAACGTATCCTTACCTTGAATGTTTGCTTTCAGTTTTAGACACAGCTTCTCAAAGAAGAAAGAACAGCAGCAGAAAAAGTTCAGAGCAAAGCAGCCACAATGATTAGAGACCTGGGGAAGAGGTTTCATAGAGTGATTTAAGGTTGTTGATTGGTTGGTTGTTTTTTTAAAGAGCTAAAGGATCTTTGGCAAAAATGTACTATATAGTACTGAGTCTAAAATAACATATAGTAGTGTGAAGGTTAGCCAGACAGTAGGGGTGGGACATCAGGGCAAATACTAGGTACCGGTTTTACCGGTTCCCGGACTTAAAAAATCCGGTTTAATGGATTAATACCTGTTTACCGGTACCGGATCTTTTACATTGATTTCAATGGGGAACTGTGTCCCCATTGAAATCAATGGAAAAAAACAAAAACCTCCCCTCTCCCCCTCCCAGACTGTGCGGGTGGAAGGGGGGAAATTGTGCCCAGCCTGGATTTTAAAATTTTTTCCCCTAAGTCCCCTAGTGCGCCGGGCTCCGGGTTGTCGCTGGCGACCCAGAGCCAGCACCAGCCAGCAGCAGGTAAGTAGTACCGGACTGGTACTGTACTGATCCATGGGGTGGGGGTGGTTTAACCCACACCCCACCCCAGGGATCACCCTACCTCCCCACCCAGGGATCGCCTACCTTGAGCTCCGGGCGGCAGCGGCGGTGGTCCGGCGACTTCAGTGCTGGCTGTGGCTGCTGGCTTCAGAACATTACTAGGCCTTCCAGGGAACTTCTACTGGACCACAGGTCTGTGGTGAAGTGTATGGTGGCACCCCAGCCCCTGCCAGCTACTCACTCACCCACTCCTTCAAAGCAATGTACAGGTCTGGCACCACATTCTGACTCAGGGTGGTGCAGAATGGCAGCTTAAACTGGGGGGTCAGGAACCCAATCAGCCACTTGAAGCCCATGTCCTCTGCCCATTCAGCACAATCATTTCTCCCAACAGGCGCCTGGCTTTCTCTTGAAAGCCATGCCGCCCTCCAGCTGCTGATGACCTTGGCAGCTGCCCCCACCCCAGCTCCTCCATGGTGGGCTGACGCTGCTGACGAGGATCCTGCTGCTGTTCTTCCCCCCTAGCAGGAATACTGCTCCTGTTGCTAGATGCAGCAGTTGGTACAGGACGCTTGTCCACTGAAGGAGGCGAGTGACTGGCCGCTGCAGTTGGGAACCCGCTGGCATCCATTTCCCTTGCCTTCCCGCTTAGCAGCAGAACACTGTGGCATGATTTCAGGTGCCTCACCATGGCAGTTGTCCCAAGGTTGGCAAGTACCTGCCCACGCTTCACCACCTTATTGCACACAGTGCACTGCACCTCCCTGGGATCATCCGCCCGCACCAGCTTGAAATGTGCCCAGACAGAGGATTTCCCCCCCCCTCCTGCCTTCTGTCCCACTCCGGGTGACACACTGCTGCTGCCAGCGCTGCTGGGAGGGGCAGAACTTGGTGGCGATGACACAGCTCTGGGAGGAGGGACAGCCATTGCCTCAGCTCCAGACATTTCCTCTGCGGCACTAGTGTCTTCTTCCTCACTGTCCTCAATCACTGTGATGTCCCATGAAGGGGAGTACTGGGACCCTGAGGCTTGACTGCCCACCATGCTACTGCCACTCTCCTCCCTTTGCCCCCTAAAACTGCTACTGCTGCTGCTGCTACTCCTCTCCCTGCTGCCATTGCCCGGGGATCGGACCCTGCCTCTAGCATCCAGGGTGGGATCCACCAGCCCTGGACCGCTGGGGATCACCTCAATAATAGGGGACATTGGTGGCCCTGGAGGAACAATCGAAGCACCTTCCAGTGCTCCAGCAGCAGCAGAGACAGCTGCAGCCTCATGTCCTGCAGGCCTTCCAGTGCCCTGCGTGGCACTGGAGGACACTGGCAGGAGGCACCACTGAACCACCCCCAGACTAGTGTTACTGCTGGGAGCCTCTGAACCCTGTCTCCCAAAATCATGTCTGTGAAGCTTGGGGCATGGTGATGGGCTCTGGCTGCTGCTGCGGCATGCTGCCACTCCTCTGCCACATGCCCCATTGCCCACCTTACAGGCAGCAGACCGGCCTCTCCTACTTCCCTTCTCCATATCTTCCAACAAAAATGCACACAAATATGTTTTATATATATTTATATATTTTTAATTCATTTTTTTCTAACATTATCTACACTATCTCTAATTATAGTATCAACTATTCTAAAATCTATGTAAGTAAATATTATATTTAAAGGCCTAGTCCTACAAACACACTCTAAAATATCAAAACTGAATAACTACACACTAACACTATCTCTATCTATCTCTATAAATAAGCTTACTCCTACTACAACTATATATCTATCTATAGTAACAATATATCTAATATCTATATCTATCTATATATATAATATTACACAGGGATGAGGGGGGAAACACAAAGAACACAGGGAGGGGTACAAAACTGAAATGAAACCTAAATCAATCTAATAATCCTACTCTAAATACATCCAAAAACAGGGGAAGAGAATCAGGGATGGAATATATAGAGGGAGAGGGAAAGGATTCAATGGAGGGGGGAGGAAGAACACAGGGAGGGGGAAAAAATAAAAATAATGCCTAAATCTATCTAATATAATCTAAATAAATGATAATATGGAGGTAAATGGGTTGGATGGATGAAATAGGAAGAGGATGGCAATGGATTGGGGAGCTGGGAGGTATACAAACTGTTGGGAGAGGGAGCCTTCTGAAAAATACCTGCTGTCAGGAACAGTGGCTGACTAGCTCAGAAGGTGTTGGAAGGGGGGAGGACAATTAGTTTTGTTACTCGCTGTGCCCACCTCACTGCAAGTCCCATTGGCTCTGTGCAGCCTAGCTCGTGGCCAATTGCAGCCTGCAGAGCCAGTGGCCTGAGGAGAAAAGGGATGCTGATTGAGCAAGTTGGCTGCTACTCCAAGCCTCTCCACCCCTGGTGCCTAGAAGTCTGCTCCTCTGCTGACGCACACACACACACACACACACACACACACTGTGTCAGACAGGGGTTGTGTTTTACTGGTGTTTTTGTTTTACTGTTTTTCTCCTGGCCGAACTCATCCGAACTCGATCCAAACCGACTGAACTGTTTGGTCATTTCAGAGTTCAGTATCGGGTTCGGTTTGGTCAATTCGGGTTCGGGTTTGAATTCGGATTCGGTCATCCGAACGGACCGAGTTCGGGCCGAACTCTGAACATCCAAACTGCGTTCACACATCCCTACACACGGGGAGTTTACACACTCCCCGCGCTGATGGAAGTGACATGTCTCCGTTGTCGGTAGTGACGGCAGCTGAAGATGCGGTGGTTTGAAGAGACGCGTTCTGATAGCCTGAAAAGTGAGGCTTTCAGAATGCAACTCTTCAAAGCACCGCATCTCCAGCCACCACCACTGCCAACAACGGCCAGCCGACATCACTTCTGGCAGTGCGGGGAGCATGTAAACACTGCCCATGCGGCTTTTCTTTCAATGTGGAGCTCAGGAGGCGCTTTTCAGCACCTCATTTAAAAGTGGCCTGAGAGCCTTTTAGATAATTCAAGTGTGGGGTTGAGGGGTACCTTTGACTATTTTTTCTTAAACTGTTTCATAGTTTTGTTATTATAAGGTCTTAAAGTAGTCGTTTTATTGTATGGAAGAGAAAGTTATGGAATGTAGGGGTGTGCATGTTGTTTTCATTGTTAAAATAATGATAATGACAATTGTCATTTTCATTATCATTATTGCAATAATGCAAATGACAATCAATAACAACGATAACGAAAACGACAATGTCATTAGCAATGTCGTTATTATTAGTACTGTGGCAGTTGGGGTTTGGAGGGGAAATGTGGAGAGGGAAGGAGGGAGAAGACATCTCAGAGCCCTAAACAGGGTTGAACTCTTGAACTGTGTCTGTGTTGGGAGGGGTAAGCAGCTCAGCAGTCTCTGATGGATTTATCGCTGACCAGTGAGCAGCGCAAGCAAGCCCCAGCAGTCTCATGGTACTCTGTGATTGCTCAATGCCTGCTGCCTCCCACAACCAATCAGAGGGGCTCTGGGGGAGGGCACTGCAACCCTTTATAATGAGAGGGCCAGGCTATTTCTCTGTGTTCTGTGAGAGCTCTGCTTGTCAGGATGCATTTACAGAACTGTGGTGTATGAACATAAAAATTCCTCCCTAGCCCTCATTGTATTACCACTAATACCTTTCCTTCCTCATACCCTACATTTTACCATCTCCCTTTCTCTGCCCTTCTCCCCCCTGTACATTATATATTGATAATATAGATTCCATATATAGGTAGTATAGATTAGAAATTTATATATATTATAGACATATAGATTAGATTATAATAGTTATATAGATAACTGCTTAGATAATAGATAGTTTTCCTTTTCCCTTCCCCTATCTCCCTTAGATCTAGTCATTTAGATAGATATTACTTGTGTACATATATAGAGATATTAGATACTATATAGGTATTTAGGCTAGTCTGTTTTATTCTATATATTATGTTATAATATATATATTATGTTATCGGAATCAATACTGATAACAATACCAATACCAAAATTAAAATCTTCATTTGAAACGATACCAATACCAATACTGACAACTAGGGGTGGGAATTCTGGATCTACCGGTATCCGATACTGGCGGTATTTCGGTGTACTGGCAGTATTGGATTAACCCGGTAATCTGGCTAAAATTACCGGATTCCCCCGTACCGGTTTTTTTACTTTAATGGCTGCAACGTAAAAAACCAAACCAAAAACCAACCCCCCCCACTTTCCCTCCCCAGTCCAGACTGCGTGGGTGAAAGGGGGACACCCCCCACCCACCCTGCCCAGCCTGGCTTTAAAAAAACAATTCCCCCCCCCCGAAGTCCCTGCTAGTGCCGGCTCCAGGCCGACGACAATGACCCAGAGCCCGCACCAGCAGTTAAGGTATACTACCAGAGTACCGGTACAGCAGGTAAGGTTAGTTACTACCGGAGTACTGGTGCTACTAGGGTGATCCCTGGGGTGGGGGTGGTTTAACACACACCCCACCCCAGGGATCACCCTACCTCCCCACCCAGGGATTGCCTACCTTGCACTCCAGGCAGCGGCGGCGGTCCACCTCTGGTGGCTTCAGCGCTGGCTGTGGCTGCTGGCTTCAGTGCTACTAGGCCTTCCAGTGAACATCTGGGTTTCACCGGAAGGCCTAGTAGCGCTGAAGCCAGCAGTCACAGCCAGCACTGAAGTCGCCAGAGCCAGACCGCTGCTGCCACTGCCGCTGCCCGGAGTGCAAAGTAGGCAATCCCTGGGTGGGGAGTTAGGGTGATCCCTGGGGTGGGGGGTGTTAAACCACCCCCCACCCCAGGGATCACCCTAGTCTAGTCCCTGCTGGTGCAGGCTCCGGGTCACCAGTGGTGGCCCGGAGCCCGCACTAGCAGGGACTTAGAGGAAAAAAAAAAATTTAAATCCAGGCTGGGCAGGGTGGGTAGGGGGGTGCCCCCCCTTCCACCCACACAGCCTGGGAGGGGGAAGGGGGAGGAATTTTTTTTTTATTCCATTGATTTCAATGGGGACAGTTCCCCATTGAAATCAATTGAATAAATCTGGTACCGGTATACCGGATTTAATCCAGGAATCCGGTTTTTTGAAAATCGGTAACCGGTAAATCCGATAGCCGGTAATTGCCCTGGTGTCCCACCCCTACTGACAACAATAACAAAAATGACAGTCATTAACGATAATAAAAACCACATTTTTAATAACAAAAGCAAAAAATGAAAATGACATGTGGGTCTGGTACACACCCCTAATGCATGCGCAGTTGGTACTAAGATCCGAGCGGGGAGGCGGGGGACTTTCTTCTTCCTCTCTCCTTGTTACTATGTTCAGCAGGGCTCAGGGCTATTGTCCCCTCGTGTTTCACCTGCCACCCCCAGTCACTCCTGGTCCGTGTCCGTTATCTCCGCCGCCACTATCTGGGGCCGCCTACTCACCCGATTTTCCCCCTGCTCGGTGTGCTGCTGCAGCTCCACACATATACTGCATGAGGTTTTCAAATGCCCTGCTCTGGGGACCATGCTTCAGCCACCATTTTTCTTGTGTGGCATACTGGGAAATGTAGTCCCAGCTTGTCACAGAAGGAAAATGGCGACCGAAGCATGCGCCCCAGAGTGGGCCCTTTGAAAACCTCATGCAGAATCTGTGTGGAGCTTCAGTGGTGCATGCGCAGTGTTGGCAAACACTGCAGCTGATCAGACCCTGGCTGCAGCAGCACAAGGTCCTCAGCGTTCTCCAAGCTCAAGTCAGGGCTACTTGCCACTGCCCGCTCCTGTTGCAGCTCTACCTGGCGCTCATCAAGGCAGCCTCCAGGTGCAGAGCAGGGAGCTGGGTGGTCTCTGAAGGGGGGTGGAAATTAGAAGTAGGGGGGCCCAGGCGTCCTCAGTAGGGGATCGGGGGCAGGACCAAGACCACCCCTACTCCTGATCCTAGAGATGGGCATATTCTGGTGTTCAGTGGGTGACAGCAGGACAGAAGCAGTGAAGTGGCTCCTGTTGCCCACTGCCCTGGCCCCATGCCCAGTTCTCAAGGTGTGCTAGGTGCTCTGCGCCCAGTCCCCAGTGTAAACATGCAATTCCTGCCACGCATTCTGAACTGTTCCCTATAGCTCTGCTGGGCACTTCTGGAGCCTTAAAAGCCATCAGTGCTTCTCCCCACATTTCCCCGGGAGTCTGCATCTCTTGCCTGGTAAGCCAACTAGCCAAGGTGTCTCCATTCCTGGGATTGGCAGTCTCTCATCTTGCTGAGTCCTCCATGGGTAGCTTCTGCTTTTCCTGTGATGTATGGGTTAAACTGTGCCCCCTGGTTTGATGTACCTTTTCCAACAGCAATTCATTCCCCTTGCATGTACTTTCTCTGGATGCTGTACAGTAGTTTTCAGTTTAATTTCCTTTCCATGTTTACCAAAGGGTGAGGCCTGCGTTTTCTGTTTGATTAAATGTGGAGCCATGTGTTACACTCTTTTAAAAAGAAAATCACTAGTCAGTCCTCTCCCTTCACCCTGTCTGAGAGAGCCCTTCTCCCCCTGAAAACTGTCCCTGATGAGAATGTCCAGTGTTTTGGGGTGCGTGACTGAGTTGTAAGCAAAGCCATGCACTGTGGAAATGGTGGGGAGGTGTACCTGCTCTCCTAGGGCAGGGAAATACCGTCCTCATAATCCCCCGGCTCTGTGATATTTCTGACTCCAGGAGTATGGAATGAAAACAAGTTCTACTCCACTGCTGTATCTCCTCATACTGCTGAGCTGTGTTGGTGGTTACTTGTTCTAGAGTGTAAGCTCTTTGGGGCAGGGACTGGATCTTCTATGCCTGTAACTTCTGTACCACTAGTGACACCATCCACATAAACCTGCCGTGCTCAATACATGCTTGCTTTGCATCTGTTCTCTATTTAACTCTAGACTCAGTGGCTCCTCCAAAAGTTTTGCCTGCCTGGTCCAGTGGGAAGACGAGGAGAGCCCTGTGCTTTATACTTTGTTCTGCACAGACTTTCTGTGAACTTGGGTGTGTCACTTCCTCTCTTTGTACCTGTCTTGATGGGGACAATGAGCCTTCACTTGTCAAACGCTCTGAGTTCGACGTGTTGAAAGCGCTGGCTAAGGTGTTTGGTGACACGTATCCCCTATTTGTCTAGCAAACAAAAAGGCAGCTTGCTTTTTCTTTTTTTTAAGAGCTGTCAGATGTAATTTAGTTCCTAAAATGGCTTGTGTGCAAGCTTTGGCTTAACAGCATAAGTAAATGTTAACTTTTGAGGATCAGACCAAAGTATTAGCATCATGGAGACTAAAGACAGCAAATCTTAATAGTGCTTAGCTTGAATTAAAACCCCATTTCAGAACACGCTAGACTTTGAGAAAGTCAGGCACCAAATTTAACATTAAGGTTTGCTTTTGGAAGTGTATTGTTTCTGCTTCCTTGGTTTCTGTCAAAACAGGGACTTGCATGAGAATTTGTGAATGTGCAAGAGCTTCATAAAGCTGCATTTTTCTTGGCCTTAATTGACAAATGAAAATGGCTTTGTACCCAAGACGCACAGCCATCCACCCCCTTGTGGCAGTAGATAAATTATGCCAGTTTTTGCCTATTTGGAAGGGTAGTTTTGAACATTATGCTGCAGAAAATAGAGATTTAAATGGCAGTTTTCCTCTTACCTGCATAAAAACATGTTTGCAAGCAATGAGAAATTTATACTTGCACTACTTTACATTTTGTCTATGTACTGTAGCTTTTAAAAGAAAAATTATGAGGCAAATATGTTTGTTTTGCACACGCTAATAAAAGTGACTGGTTAGTTGTATTTTTAAACCTTGCTGATGTGAAGCCAGATGATTTCAGTCGCTCAAAGGGCAGTCTGTGTAAGAAGCAATCTCAGTCAAGTTACTATATTGCCTGCTCTCAGGCTTGTAATTATCAGAGCATTTTGAAACAATTTTTCTTGTGTGGCCTAAGTTTATAATATTGCTTGATACAGTTTCAGTATTATAAATAGCTAAAAATACTTCATGTCTTTACCAGCTATTTCTAAGGCATTGTACAGGTCCAGGGATTTATTTTGTATACATTTTCATAAATATATAACTTGTTAGAGCTGAAAAATAAATATAGACTGCTGAAAAATAGGTTCTGAATAATATGATCTTTAGATGTACACAGAAAGCAGAATGTGCTGTGCACAAGCTCTTCTAAAATGTAAATACATCACAAGGACATTTTTAAGATTGCAAATAAGATGATTAATTCAGAACTTGTATGAGGACAAGAACAAAGATGAAGAGAAGAACAAAAGTGGTAAATGGGTAACAGAGGTCATAATCTTCAAACCACTTATTTCAGAGTTAACCCTATTGAAGCCTTCCAGAGTAAGTGGTTTGTGGATCATGGCCAAATAAATTGACTGACTACAAATGTTTAATGGTGAAAAAGACACTTTCTGCACTGGAATGATATTCCAGTGGGAGGAAATTCAAGAGATTAAAATGCACTGGCTGTTTAAGCATATATGGTCTGTTGCTGGAAAATATACAAGTCGTGTAGGAGGACACGTAAGTGACCAGAATATTTTCATATGCGGAACAGTTATACTTAACTGTAAATGTAACTATAAACTGAGCTAAATTTGGTCAGTTTGTATATTTCTACTGGCTATGCTACATGCCTGAAAAGGGGCGTTTGTTTATTTCCCCAACAACAGTCGGTCGTCCAATAAAAGATATCATTCAAACCAACTCATGATTGTTGAGCCTCTGAAAATGATGGATTTTATTGTTATGCTGCTCAACATTCCTAATGCACCAGCAGGTATTATAATTTATCTGTATTGCAAAAATGTTCTGTATTGCAAATCTTCTTCAAAAACAAGGAAATTTAATAATAAAAACCCTCCAGTTTATAATGATAGTTAAGGCTCTTGCAAATTTGCTCATGATCTAAAAAGGCATGAAAATAGAAAGTTAAGGCTCTGGCCTCAACTTGCAAGCCATGTAAGCAGTAAAGACATTGTATAGTCTCACATACTGCCCTTTATTCCAACTTAGCCTCCATGGCCCCACACTTTACATTGGTCTTTCAATCCCAATCCTCTTCCTCTGCAGGTTGGGAGCAACACTGAAGCTGGGGAATGCAGGGGGTGAGAGGGCAGCAGCAGAGCTGTGGGGAACCCGGGCTGGGAGAGCGGGGGCTGAGGGTGGGGACTGAGGGGCAGCTACTCTGTTGCACCAGCATGAGCACCCTGTCACACCCTAGCCACCTAGCTTCCCACCCAACCCCACCCCACCCCGGTCTTCTGCTCCCCTCAGTCCCCACTCACAGCTCCTTCAGTTTTGGTACTGCCTCTAAATCCTCATCCGCAGCCCCTGGTACTCCAGCCCTGTTCCCCCCCATGTCTGCTGCCACTCCTCTGTCCTGACCCACAACCACATCTTCCCCACACCTGACGTTTACCAGGTCTGCCGCTGACCCTCAATCACCACCCACAGACCTTAGTACCTCACCCGTGACCTCCTTCGGCTCTCTCTGTCTCTCCCCTCAATTGCCACCCATAGCCCCTGCTCTCCCAGGCCTAGACTCCCCCCAGGTTTGCTGATGCCCATCAATCCCCACCCCTCACTCCCTGGCCCCCAGACGTAAGCTCCTCCCCAGCTCTGCCACTGCCTCTCAATCGATACACACAACCCCTGCAGCCCCAGTCCTGAACCCCCCAGCTCTGCTGATGCCTCTGAATAACCACTCACAGCCCCTGCTTCCCCAGTCCTGCCCCCGAGCCCTGCTACTACCTCACAATCCACATCTGCAGCCCCCACTCTTCAAGTCGTTGTTTATTTATTTATTTTTTATTTTTCAAAATTTTACCCCACCCCTCCTACGAACAGCTCGGGGTGGCTTCCAACAATAAAATATGCATAAAAACAAATATAAAACAATTTAAAATACATCAAAAATACAGGGCCCCGGGATACATTAAAACAATAGACAATAACAGGGATGGGGAGATAAAAACCCTAACCCACTCCCCCCACACCCCAAAGGCCTGGGTGAACAGCCAGGTTTTACAATACCACCGGAATATCAATAGGCTTGGGTCCAGGTGAGCTTCCTCTGAAAGAGAGTTCCAAAGGCGCGGCCCAGCCACCGAAAATGCCCTCTCCATTGTGGTCCCCCGCTTTACACGGGGAACCTCCAAGGAGGCACCCCCGACCAACCAAAGGAGCTGCTCTGGGGTGTGGAGAGCGAGGAGGTCCCTGAGGTACGAGGGGCCCAGACCGTAAAGGGCCTTATAAATCAACGTCAAAACCTTGAACTTAGCTCAGCACGCTATTGGCAACCAGTGCAGAGTCTGGAGCACAGGTGTAATGTGCTCCCAACAACCCGTCCCCGTAAGGAGACGGGCTGCCGCATTCTGCACTAGCTGCAGCCTCCGAGCCAGGAGCAAGGGAAGCCCCACATAGAGCACGTTGCAGTAGTCCAGCCTCGAGGTGACAAAGGCATGGATGAGGGAGACCAGGTCTGGGCCGGAGACAAATGGACGCAGCCTTTGCACCAGATGCAACTGGCGGAAGACAGCCTTAGTGACTGCCTCCCCCTGCCACTCCAGGTGGAGGCCCACGTCCA
>QEPC01004965.1:624806-635107 GCA_003113815.1 Sphenodon punctatus
GCCGGCAGCAGATGGCAACAGCGCACAGCAGAGGAAAGCAGGTAGGTGGATGATCCTGGCAGGGAGCCCCTGGCCGCTGGGCTTTAAAGCCCCAGCTACTTCCAGATGGGGGAGGGGACAAGCCGGCCCTCGTGACCAGATTCTGCACTCCCCCCACCCCCCAGCACTCCCAATATTATTTTCTTGTCACCGCAGGTCCAGCAGTGTGAGCGGCAGCAGCACAGGAACCCCCTCCTTGCTGGCAGCAGATGGCAACAGTGCACAGCAGAGGAAAGCAGGTAGTTGGATGATCTTGAGCTCCTCCCCAGATCTCTTGCTGCCTCTCAATCCCCACCTGCATGCCCCGCAGCTCACACTCTGCCCTTCAGTCCCCACCCACAGCCCCTGGTTCTCCACCTCTGTTTCCCAGCTCTACCACTGCATCTCAGTCCCATCCCACAGCCCCTGTTTCCCCAGCCCTGAGTTCCCCACAGCTCTCCTGCTGCCCCTCAATCGCCACCCACAGCCCCTGCTCTCCCAGCCCTAAGCTCCCTCCCCAGGTCTGTCGCTGTTCTTCAGTCTGTACCTGAAGCCCCTTCTCTTCCAGTCCTGGGCTTCCCCGGCACTCCCACTGCCCCTCAATCTCCACCCGCAGTCCCTGCTCTCCCAGCCTTACCACTGCCCCTCACCCCCTCCACTCCCCAGCTTCAGTGTTGCCCCCAACCTGCAGAGGAAGAGGATTGGGACTGAAAGACCAATAAGTGTGGAAGCATGAAAGTTAAGTAGGAATAAAGCACAATATGTGAGACTGTACAACGTCTTTACTGCTTAAATGGCTTACGAGTTAAGACCAGAGCCTTAACTTGCAATTTTCATACCTTTTT
This sequence comes from Sphenodon punctatus, assembly GCA_003113815.1. Taxonomy (NCBI): domain Eukaryota; kingdom Metazoa; phylum Chordata; class Lepidosauria; order Sphenodontia; family Sphenodontidae; genus Sphenodon; species Sphenodon punctatus. The sequence continues at coordinate 625,670 of QEPC01004965.1, forward strand.
TAGGGCATGAGTAAATCTGCAAGAGCCTTAACTATCATTATAAACTGGAGGTTTTTTTATTACTGAATATAAAGTGCAATTGGGCTGTGGCACTTAGGAATGAAAGATTTTATGGAGACAAGTAGCTTAAGAATCAAGACAAGATTAGATGTGTACAGTATATTAACAAGAGAAGCATACATCTGTCTATTTATTTATTTATTTATTTATTTAGCAGCAGCAATGTAACTGGAACTGAACAATTATTTATTTCTTTTCTTCCATTTATACCCTGCCCCTCTCACACACAGGCGACTCAAATGCAGTAAAAACAATACATTATAAAAAAATATAAATTAGAAACAGGATCCTCCCCTAAAGGTCTTACAACATAATGTAACCTCGCACCCAGCTGGTGTGGGTGTCTGCCTCAAGTGTCTACCTGAAGGAGCCTTGGCAGCTCCCAATCCCCAGCGGGGACGGGGCTGCAAACAGATATGTTGGCCCACTATGGCCTGCGTTGGCCCACTATGGCCCGTGTTGGTCCACTGTGGCCCAGGATGTGGGTCAAGGTTCATCCAGGGGCCCAATTATGGGCCAGCCACCTACCCAGGCTGGGGCAGCAGTTGGTCCACATTTGGCAGCACAGAAATAGACGTCTGAGTCAGTCTCTTACCCAGGCAGGTCATAAAGGGCCTTCGATGCATCTATTATCACCTAAAGAGTTTAGGATGGATGCAAAGTGGGCAAGAGAGCCAGTGGAGGAAGTGGAGAAGGTGTTGAACATGATCAAAGCAACAAGCAATGTGGATCAACTTTGTTGTGGTATGTTGAACAAAAGGGAGAGGATCACGGTGAGAGTGGAGAAGGACAGTAAGAAGGAGGTTGCAGTAGTCAAGTGAGAAATGACTAGAGCATGGACTAGGATTTTGGCAGTACAGAAGGGTCAGATTTTAGCAATATTATGCAGGGAGAACTAACAGGCCTTCAAGCAGACTGAATCTGGGGTGCAAAGGAAGGAGTAAAGACAAATCCAAGGCTATTAGTCCTGTTAATCCCAGACTATCAATCTTACCTACGCTCTCAGATACCCCAGAAGGTGGACATGGGACAAAAAACCTAGGACTAGTTCTTCAAATTCACGGCAGGATGTTGTGAGTGACAGACCTTGATACTTTCCCTCTCGCTGCCATTTGTCTCTTGGATGATATTGAGTGTCTGCTGGGTGATTTGGGGCAAATTATGCAATCTTTCTGTGTTAAGAACATAAGAAGTGCCATACCGGGTCAGACAAATGGTCCATTGAGCCCAGAATCCTGTCTCCGACACTGGTCAATCTCAGGTCATAATGGGGTGATCCATTCCCAGTTGTTCACTCACAGCTCCCAACCCAACAGTCAGAGGTTACGTCCCTCAGACCTACCTGGCTAACAGCCATTAATGAACCTACCCTTCAAGAACTTGTCCAATCCTTTTTTAAACCCAGCTATACTACTGGGCTTGACCACATCCTCTGACAACAAAATCCCACAAGTTAGTTGTGTGTTGGGTGAAAAAATACATCCTTTTATTGGTTTTAAATCTGCTGTCACTTAGTTTCATGGAGTATTCCCCAGTTCTAGTACTATTTGAGAGGGTGAATAACTGCTCCCTATTTACTCGTTCCACACCACTCATGATTTTATAAACTTCTATCATGCAGGGAGAAGTAACAGGTTCCCCCTCTGTCGTCTCTTCTCCAAGCTGAAAAACCCCAGCCTATCAAGCCTCTCCTTCTATGGAAGCAGTTCCATACCATTTATCATTTTGTTCACCTTCTCTGTACCTTTTCGAGTTCTACTATATCTTTTTTGAGATGGGGTGATCAGAACTGCACACAGTATGAAAGGTTTATTGAATATTGATTTATAGAGAGGCATTATGATATTTTCTGTTTTATTCTCTATCCCTTTCCAAATAATTCCTAACATTCTGTTTGCTTTTTTGATGGCTGCCGCACACTGGGCTGAGCAAAGTATTGTTCATGACTCCAGTATCCTTTTCCTGAGTCATAACCCCTTAGAACTAAGCAGTGTTACATACAGCTTGGATTCTTTTTCTCTATGTGCATCACTTCATACTTGTCAGCATTAAACGTAATCTATCATTTAGTTGCCCAACCCAGTCTCACAAGATCCTCCTGAAATTCTTCACAGTCCATTCAGGTTTTGAATAATTTTGAATCGTCTGCAAATTTCATCACCTCACTCTTCACTCCCTTTTCTAGATCACTGATGAATATATTAAACACCACATGCCCCAGTACAGATCCCTGAGACACTTCACTATTTACTTCTCTCCATTGCAAAAACTGACCATTTAGTCCTACCCTTTGTTTCCTATCCTTTAACCAATACACAAGAGGACACTGCCTCCTATCCCATGACTATTTAATTTCCTAATGAGTCTCTCATGAGGGACCGTATTAAATGGTTTCTGAAAATCCAGATACAGTCTATCAACCAGCTCACCCTTATCCACATGCTTATGTATACCCTTAGAAAGTTCCAATAGTTTAGCAAGGCATGATTTCCCTTTGCTAAATCCCTGTTGATTCTTCCCCATTATGTTGTGTTTACCAAAATGTCCAGTAATTCTGTTCTTAACAACCATTTCCACCAGATTACCCCACAATGACCAGCCCCGCAGATTTGGACTTTCCAGGATTGCCTCTGCAGCTCTTTTTAAATATCGCTTTACATTTGCTACCCCCAAATTCTCAGTGGCAGATTTTTTTTTACAAATTACCTATAGTAGGTCTGTTATTTCATATGAGTTCCTTCAGAACTCTGGGGTGAATACCAGTGGTCCTGGCGTTTTGTTACTATTTAGTTTGCCAATTAGCTCTAGAACCTCTTTCATAGTCACACTGATTGATTTGTAACAGTTCCCAATTCATTACCTACAAAGAATAGTTCCAGCATGGGTATCTCCCCAACATTCTCTGCAGTGAAGACTGAAGCAAAGAATTCATTCAGCTTCTCTGCAGAGGTCTTATCATCCCTGAGCACCATTTTTACCCCCTGATCTTCTAATAGCCCAATTGACTCTCTACCAGGCTTCTTGCTTCTTCAGGGACCCGAGTTCCCTGCACCAAAAAATCTTAAATTCTGCAGCCAGTGAAGCCAAATTCTGCAAATTCACCGTGAGCGGTCAGGCTACAAGTTTATGCCTGTGCTAGGATTTAAAGATCCTGCAGACAACCCTCACTGTAGTGTCACTGCAATTTCAGCCCGTCACTGCGAGGATTGGCTGATTCTGCAAAAATCACTGCAAATTGCAGCAACGCAGTCAACTCGGGTCCCTCGGTATACTTGAAAAATGTTTTATTATTAGTTTTGACATCTTTAGCAAGCAAGCCACTCATCAAATTCCCTCTTGGGCTGCCTTATTAACATTTTACCTCAATGAATCAGGGGTGTAGGTTTAAATATAGTGGAGAGGGGGTAGGGGGTAGAATGAGGGATGCCACATGTGGCATTCTGCCCTAACGTTCAGGAACTTCTGGGCAGCCCTGCCATTCTGTAAATCAGGTAAGTGCCCAGAGGCACAATAAAATATATATATATATATATATATTTGTGGCTCTGTCCATAACTGGTTCTCCTCCTACCTCTCTGACCGCTCCTTTAATGTGTCTCTCTCCAACTCCGCCTCCTCCTCCTTCCCCCTCTCAGTTGGTGTTCCTCAAGGCTCTGTTCTTGGCCCTCTCCTCTTCTCGATCTATACCTCATCCTTAGGCAAACTCATTGCCTCCCATGGCTTCCAATACCACCTCTATGCTGATGACACTCAACTCTATCTCTCTACTCCCTCTCTCTCTCCCTCTGTTCAAGCTCGTCTCATCAACTGTCTCTCTGACATCTCTACCTGGATGTCTCAACGTCAACTCAAACTCAACATGGCTAAAACTGAACTCCTTATCTTCCCCCCTCATCCTTCCTCTCCTTCCTCACTGTCAATAACTATTGATGGAGTCACCATCCTGCCTGTCCCCCAAGCCCGTAGCCTAGGCTTCATCTTTGACTCAGCCCTTTCTTTTAAACCCTACATTGACTCTGTTGCTAAATCCTGTCGCTTCTCCCTCCATAACATTGCTAAGATTCGCCCTTTTCTCTCTGTCTCGTCTGCCAAAACTCTTGTTCATGCTCTGGTCATCTCTCGCCTCGATTACTGTAACCTCCTTCTCACTGGCCTTCCCCGGTCTCACCTTTCTCCCCTCATCTCTGTCCAAAACTCTGCTGCCAGGGTCATCTACCTCGCCAGTCGCTTCGACCATGTGCAGCCCCTCCTCTCTTCGCTTCACTGGCTTCCCCTTCCTGAACGAATCCTGCACAAGCTCCTAGTCTTCACCTATAAAGCTCTTCACAACCTTGCTCCCCCCTACCTCTCTGCACTTATCGCCCTCCATACTCCAGCCCGTGCACTTCGCTCCTCCTCTGTCCCTTCTCTCACCCTTCCACGCCTTCCCTGCTCCCCTAAGCGCCTTCGTCCCTTCTCACTTGCTGCCCCCCATGCCTGGAACTCCCTCCCTGTCCACATCCGCCTTGCCCCCTCCCTTCATACCTTCAAATCTCTCCTTAAAACTCACCTCTTTCGCTCTGCTCTGTCTGACTCTTTATCCTGCTGAGCCACTATTCCTATACCTACGATCGGTTTACCCTTATCCTTGCCACATGGACCTGCCTGCTGTCATTCTCATCGTAACCAAGCCAAGTACGTGCACTTGAGACCTCGCATCTTCATGAATGTTAGACCCCTTGTCTCTCCCTCTGTTCCCCTTCCTATGTCTCTCCCCCAGCTCCTGTCTCTCAGACTGTAAGCCCTCGGGGCAGGGACCGTGTCTATTTTATTACTTTGTAAAGTGCCAGGTACACTGCTGGTGCTATATAAATGTTTGTTAATAATAATAATAATAATAATAATAATAATAATAATAATAATAATAATGTCTGTCGTATGGGGTAAAATATGGATAGTTTTCATAGGGGTGGCTTTCATGGAGAATGAGTTATGAGAAAGGGACAATGCCAATCTGAATTTCATTGAAATTGTGAGAGAACTTCAAAAATTAGTTGAAATTGGTTGAAATCCTAGTAGCGAGAGTTCATTTCACCATGACTGACATGTCAGTTTGTACTGAGCACATCATACAATGGTTCATGATCATTGTAATAATTAGTCAGATGATTGTCAGGCCTGAATCTTCTCTCATATGCATCAGTTGTACCAGCAGATTGCCTCTGTTAGGAGTACAGAATGAACAGTTTATTTAGTTAGATACTCTGTATCTGACAGTAGTAGCCAGTTCTGTCCCGGGGGAGGTATGCAAGGTTCAGAATGTATATGTCCTATACTGTAGTGTGATACTTTATCAATCATCATCAGTGTCATTGTCGTCATCGTTGTCATCATCATCATCCTTGGCTTTTCTAAAGTACTTTACAAAGGAGATAATTATCACTACCCCTATGTTATAGATGGGGATCCCAGTATACTCTTGAGATGATGGTGGGGGAGTGGTGCTATATGTTAGAGACAGCATTGAGTCAAGCAGGGTGGACTCAAAAGTAAACTGTACTCTGTAATCTCTATGGGTAGAAATGCCATGCATAATGGGGAAGTGTATAGCAGTGGGACTATACTATCGACCCCCTGACCAGAATGGTGAGACTGACTATGAAATTCTAAGAGAAAATTAGATGGACTACTAAAAGTCAGAAACACAATAATAATGGGTGACTTCAATTACCCTAATATTGACTGGGTGAATGTCTCCTCGGGCCATGATGCTGAGGTAAAATTTCTTCATGCTGTAAATGATGGTTTCTTGGAGCAGCTGGTCCTGGAACCTACGCGAGGAGGAGCTATTTTGCATCTAGTCCTAAGTGGAACACAGGATCTGGTGTAAGAGGTAATGGTGGCAGTGCCGCTTGACAACAGTGCTCATAATATAATCAAATTCAACATAATTATAGGAGGGAAAATGACAAATAAAACTGCTGCAGTAACATTTAACTTTAAAAAGGGAACTTATGCTAAAATGAAGAAACTAGTCAGGGGGAAAATAAAAGGAGCAGTTGCGAAGATTAAATGTGTGCAAGAGGAATGGAAACGGTTTAAAAATCCATCTTAGAAATCCAGATTAAATGTATTTCACAAGTAAAAAAAGATAGCAAGACAACCAAACATTTGTCAGCATTCTTGTTATCCTCAATAGGACAACATTTCAAATTTTTAAAGGAGGCCTTTTTGGCTCTAATAGCCACCTTCACACCCCACCCCTTTTATGTTAGACCCAAGGAAAATGTCTCTTTTTGTCCCCTCTCGCCAATCTCAGAGAAGCTATCAGCAAGTAGCTCAATAGGAATAACATTAAATAAGAACGATTATCAAACACTTTAATTCACTTAATCATTTCCAAAAACTATATATAGGTGTATGTGTGCCTCCACCATGCACAGTCCCATGTAAATTTCTGTCAAAAGAGGTTCTAACTTGACTGAAGTCACTACTGGATCTAGGGAAATTAGAACGGACACAAGTACCTGCAAAACGATAACCAATTAACCATCTAAATTATGGTACCTGACTTGGTAACATTGGGTACTGCTGGGTACTCCATTAGTGCCTGACAGGCTACCTGATTTACCAATTGGCTGATTTTGGTGCTGATATTGACCAACTTCTGGTACCAAATTACCAACTTACAGTACAGATTTTCTGGTATTCCCTAGCCAAAATTGGTCTATAAATCAGCAACAGTAATACCCAGTATTTCAGGTAATCAGATACTTGAGTACTGATCTGATCAGGTACCTGACAGAACTCCCTGAAACTGCAGGTGCTGCCTGTTTTTTTCATGGCCCATTTGTATTGGGGCTGCAGTTGCACAGTCTGCACTTGCCTGATTCAAAACCTGCTTGAAATACAGTAGAAAGAATCTGACCTGTGGCTGAATGGGAGAAGCAGCTCTTGGTATGTTATTGTTCAATGGAAGTGGGAGGGCGGGGGAATGTAACTTGTTGCAAAGCTGGGGCAGTGAAAGCTGAGGAGGGGAAATTAGGACATCTTCCTGGTGCTGAAGTGATAGAGAATACAAGCACAGCAGCTTGTCCCTGGCCCAGGAGTAAAGGAAGGCATAAGGATTATGCTGAACTGTTGGAAATGAAGCTTGAAAACCAACAGAATGGAAGCTTGGAAACTGAGCATTTAGTTGAAGCTGGTAATTTGCCTTATTTTAAATAAAAACAGCATAAGTTGAAGCCAGCTGGAAATTCAGCTGACTTGAAGCTGCAAGCAACATTAGCATAACATTCTGCAGGGTGAAAGCATGGAGGAAATGGAGTGAGAGAGATCGATGGCTAGATTGCAGGAAGGTGGGTGGGAATCCTTGTTCTCTGCATTGTTGTTCCCATCAAGCCCTTTATGGTAGAATCGTGCTGAAGTCAGTCAGGATAATTGTAATGATCCCTTCTGCCCTCACAAGCTATGAACGATGAAAATGTTACTTTACCAGAATAGTGTAAGAAGGAATGAGGGCATGTTTTCAATACAAATTGCACCAGTTCAACTTTAAATTGGTATAAAAGTAAACTGGAGTATCAAGGAAATTTGGGCGGTGGGAGTGGTTGGGACCGAAGTCTGGGAAGGGGTAACAGTCTTCTTCATGCCTGAAATTAAACCATATGTTGAGACAAATGAGGCAAGCAATTTGGGAATAGAAGATAGCAAGAATTATTAACTCATCAACTGGTTTCCAGTCAGACAATGTCCAGCAACACAGGGCAAAATCCCTAGAAGCCTTGCCCAGCGTCATGCACAGTCCAGAACAGCATCAAAGAGCAAGTGTCCTCACTTAACCCTTTGACACCACCACCCCCCACTCTTCCCTCAACCATCCACAAGAGCCAACCGCCCACCCCTAGCACTGGGCAAGGAGAAGAGGAGAGAAAGGGTGTCGCCACACGCATTCTGAGAAGAAGCCCGAGGACACGTCTCATAGCAGCCTTACCCCAAATAGGGTAAGGCTGCCCAAGGTGACGCAACTCGTATGGCTGAGCCATGTCTGCCCCACCATGCGGCAAGCTCCACAGCATGAATTTGAGCAGCAGGCACTGTTGCCCTTAGCTTGCTGCCATATCACAGCCAGGGGTGGGATCTTGTTCAGACCCAGGGAGGGTTGTGGCCAGTGCCTCAACCCACCCCGGCCATGGTGGGATATCTGGCAGGCGGCCCGGAGGCCCCACAGGGAGGCCACTCATCTGCTCATCTCCCTGCGCTGGCCCCACAGTGTGGTGGTGACTGCACTTGCCCGCCATGTGGTTGTGCAGGGATTGGGCCCCAGCAGATCATGTGACTGCATCCAAAGGGTAGGACATTGTTCCCAAACCAACCAGCCTAGGGAAAGGGGGATTTCACACACACTCCTTCAAGGGTAAAAAAAAATAAAGTCCTAGGCCATCCTCCTACTCCCATCATAAAGGGATGAGTAATCTGTTCACTAATCTCTGGACCAACCATTTCATCAGCTTGCATGCTGGGCCAGCCACACTTGATTACTACAACTTGACTAACCAAAGAACATCAACCCCAGAACTTAAAGGCATCCTGTTGGTTGCTCAAACAGCAAACAAAAGGGTGGAGACACTGCAGGGAAAGTAAAAACAAAAAACAAAAGAACTATGCTGATTGAAAGCCAATTGCAGCCAGGGGAAAATTCCTTCTGCAACTATGGGACTCATGTACAAGTCTCACAGTGACTAGTCTAACAGAATGGATGGGTGGGTGGGCAGTCTTCATCCCCCTTGGGTCCTGACACTGACAGCCGCTTTCAGCTGGGCAAGGGCCTTTAAATTCCTGAGTACTCTCTCGTGTCGTGAGACCAGCTATTACCTAATGTTGTTTGAGGCCCTTCCAGCCTGTTCCTGCCTTTAGTCCCCATCAGGCCTCATTCATTCCCTGCCTCAGCTGGCGGAAATGGGAGAGACACAAGCCTTGTTCTACCTTAAAGTGGCAGAGTAGGAGTTTTAGGAACTGACTTTGGTTATTCACACACAGCACGTTTATCACGCCCAAGAATAGTGTAACAACATCCACACCACTGTCAAGTGGGCTAAGGGCATGTACCCCAGTGGCTAATAAGGAAATGGAACAAGGGACCTCTAGGTTAGTGTTTACATGTAAACCAATTTAGGACAATAGCCCCTGTGAGAACAGCAACCGTACTGCCAGTAAGCACAGCAATGAGTTATATTGCAGGGGCTGTGTGTGTTTGGTGCTGGGAGGCCTGGGGCTGCTGTGGTGATTGGAGGAAGCTGCTGACACTCTGCTTGCTCCTCCCCCTCTCCAGGTATTTCCAGCAGGGCGGGGCCCTGTGGCCAAGCTTGCAGGGGCTGTGTGTGTTTGGTGCTGGGAGGC